>VICI01003782.1:0-12354 GCA_019593645.1 Akabosia matsudoensis
GATAATCCATTACGCTGTATATCACCACCAGCACAATCGTAAAATACTTAATAATCGTCTTCATGAGAGGAATTTTTTATTTTTCCTTTTAGTTTTTTTTCAAACATACATATTTACTATTCATTGTGATTCGCATAGTAGTAAGTAAAGCATGTAGTTTTTGATTCGTTTTAGTGCAACATATTAGCTAGTAAACTCTCAAGTCTATAACGCTCAAGACGCATACATATTTACAATGGAGTTGACGGTGATACCCATAGTGATGACTATGTATAGAAAGGAATGAGGTCATGAGGTCTTTTTTATTTTTCTTGCCTGTATTTTCCTTGATTGGGTAGAAGTCGTCGTTGTATGTTAGTGTAGCAGTAACCACTACGTGATTAGAAGGACAATCCACCATGTTAAAACTCAAAACACAACAACACGACATTCGTTGCCTCACTGATAAAACATTTGCGAGCAGTGATAAAAAATTGTTAGAGCAACTCCTATTCCTGTGCGGAACCAAACTGAAAAAACTAATCTTTACTGCGTGTATCACTTTGGAATTCCTTCTCCTTCCAACTTTGACCCATGTCAAATCACAAAAAATTTACACACTTTTCATAACGCTCATGCGCAAAATTAATTTTTCATATGCCCTTACAAAGAATTACTTTTTTTTCAAAACTTGTACTATCCATTTGAAAGGAAACGTTTGTAGGGACATGAACCAAACGACTCATTGTCGGAACGACCCTCACACACACAGCACAAGGAACACACTACCGCACACACCAATATTAGTTGCGAATAAATTGGAATGACTGGTGGAACGAAGAATCCCTTTCTAAAAATAATAACAAACAAAAAACGCACTCACACACAGACACTCTCAACAACAATCTATAAAAAGCGCATGCACTTGGCGAAAATTGCAATGTCGTATCCTTTCCTACTAGCCTGCTCTGCCACTAGTTGATGCAGAGCTTTTGAAGGGAATCATTGTCATCATCTTCTCAATGAAATATGCAATAATTGTTAATTTTTTTTCATAATGAACAACCAGCAAAAAAAAAAATTCTACAGTCCTGTTATTGTAACAGGCACTACTACAAACGAAAAAAAAAATCTGTATTCCCTATCTGTTGTCTCCTCTTATCCGCGCACAAAACACTGCATAACAATCATTTCATGTAAAGTGTGTGAAAGTGTGAAAGGTAGCTGAATTTGTGCTATATGACGACCATCTTACCAGTCCCCATGTAAAAATCTATCTAACGCTGTAATCTCAGATGAGAGACAATCATCATAACCATAATAGTAAAAAAATATGTATCTTGAGCAGTACCACAGGTGAATTTGTTTTGTTTTTTTTACTGCAAGAAGAGGCTCGTCGTCTTGTGGTAGTGCGTGCTGTTATATACTCCTACTGGTGCATACCACCACCACCACCACCGCCACATTTTGCTAATGCACTTGCTCAAAATCCATTACAATCATCCTCGCAATAATCAAACAGAGGAGAACAGGTAAATCTTTTAGGATTTTTTTCCTAGTACTAAACACGACACATAAAAAAGCATAACTTTGCTTGACGCTATCATCACAGCAGCCAACTCACTCGTTATATTTTGAAAAATCAACTACATCGCAAAACGACTACCAGCACACTATTCGTTGATAGTGGATTATGATGGTAGGGATGATATACTTATTATTATGTTATATTGAAAATTGCTAGAGATAGTGACGACGACAAGTAAAACACGACGGATGGATGATGAGACGGTCGGATGGACGATATTACAGACAAGGTACTAAAGCTAACTGTAAAAATGTTTGAGAAAAAATGGAGGGTAGACTCATGTACATGGACGAACATACTAAAACTTTTTAAGAGCAAGATTTTTTTTTTTTCGAAAAACTTTAAAACAAACGTGTATGAAAAAAACATAGAAGTGTCTTGATAAAAAAAAGGTAGCAACTCATTGTATTAAAAATACCGAGGACAGCGATATAAAACAGGGATAGAAAGAGAGGGGAAGAGATAGAAAAAGATAGAAACATGCGATGCATATGGATTTGCGCTTTGCGCTGATTGCAAGAATCGTTAAGAAGAAAAATAGGCTTAAAAGACAAGGGATGCAGGTGGGTTAAGGTATTTTACCCAGTAGTGATCCCACGAAAAAAAAAATATGATTACTCTCAGGATATCAACAGCTTACAACAAGTCTGATGTTATAATGAAACGAGTAAATAATTTATACAGTATTAAGAGAGGGAGACAGAGAAACAGAAAATGTATATCTGTGATTATGATGATGCACGACAGTGCGATGGTGGTAATGCTAGTGGCAAACTCCTCAGAATAATATTTTTTGTTGTTTCATGTCGTTTTTTTTTCTTCAAAAAACAACAAGGAATCATGATTGTTACTAGTAAAAACTGACGAGCTATTTTTTTTTTTCGTTATGTTACAAGGAAAGAAAAAACATGACCACGACTAAATAAGCTACTTGAGCTTCACAAACAATACAAAAGCATATTCATATTTTTTTTTGTCTATAAATCCGTTCCGTTTTTTATTTTTTATTTTTAAACTAGGCGTAAAATGGTGTATTATAGTACGTGTCTAGGAATAAAACAACAAAAAATGCTGAGAGAGCGAGAGAGGAAAAAAAATAGATGAGATGTTTTAAAAAAAACATTATTTTTTTGGATTGTTCATGTTTCACCTTTCCTTCATTCATCAACACAAACTCAGAACCCTTCAGTATCAGCGTTTATAGGTGTGCGCAGATATATGTAGTTTTAACAGGATGGGAATGATGATATTATGATGAGTTTTGTTATTTTAAACTTCTTCTCGCAGATACGCTCTGTTGTAAATTGTATATCCATAAAAAGCAACAGGCAACAATGTTATGCTTGGGGGATCATCCAATTGTTTTTTGTAAACGTGTTCAAAAATATATGTGTTTTCAATGCCCAGTATAGTTACCCAAAAAAAAAAACAAGATGAACATGAACGCGGTTTTATATGATGGCATATCCATATAACACTTTTTTAAGGTATTCTTACACAGGTGCGGGACCAGTCTGAAAAAAAATGCTTAAGTCTTTGTTAAACTCGTCATTGAGTTTTGATATTTTGTAGATGGTGAGACGAATGCGGTGGGTTTGAAGATTGGATTAAAAGTTTTTTGGGGCGAGGCTCTACTTGGTTCCAATAGACAGATCTTTGTAAAGCAGGTGTCTTGTCATATGCTTTTTTGCTTTTTGTAGTTGTGCATGGAGAAATTTATCAAGGTGCACTTGAAAAAAATATATGTACAAAAAATAGTGTTTTTTTGAAGTGTTTCTGGTTGGGTTGTAATTTTTTGTAGCGTGTTATTTTTTGCGCAATAAGATTTTTTGTTGAGTTGAAGGAAGAGCGTAGTTTTTAAAGGTGGTGTTTTAATAGTGTGGATGAGTTTGGGATTGACATTGAAAAAGGAAGGAGGATTTTTCAAGGCTTCTCAAGATGGCTATGCACTCGTCAATTAAAGGGAAGCTGATTGCTGTGATTGGAGATGAGGCAAGTTAATTGACACTAATTATTGTTGTTTTTTGATAATGCGAGCAACATGGGTATGAAAACAAGGGGGTGTAATTAAAAAGAGTAAAATAAGTCTATTAAATGAAGGGATTCGAGGCGGGTAGTAAGGGAATAAGTTCGGAGGGATGGAGGATGTTTACATGAATGCTTTAATTATAGATGTTAAAGTGTTCCGCTGTGCTGATGACGTTAACAGGGTTTTTTTCTTCTGCTGGGCTACGAAATTAAATTAAATGTTGTCAGAATCGTTTGAGAGAACGCGGAAGTTGTCGTATGTTTGTGAGATGATTGACGGGGGTATAAGAAGTGCCAAAATAATAATGCCAGGCAGGATGAAGGAATTCAAAGGAATCTGGCAATGAGTACAGATTATTTCTTCTTTAGTAACTTGAAAATTATAATGCTTGTGCTGTACATGAGCTAAATTAACGCAATAATAGTTCCGGTGTATGAAATTTTACACACGTGTATTTATAATATAATTGTTAACGCAATTGACTTTATATCTTTCTAGGATACATGCGTGGGCTTTCTGCTCGGAGGCATTGGAGAAATCAACAAAAATCGACAGCCAAACTTTTTCGTTGTCGACAAAAGTAAGAAATTTGCATTGTTGTATTGTGAAACTGACCGAAAACGGATGACCATTTTAATATGCTTAACATTTTTTATTTCCAGATACTAGTGTGAGTGAGCTCGAGGAAGTGTTCAAAAAATTCATTCGTCGGGACGATATCGACATAATTCTCATCAATCAAAATGTACGTGTCACCTTGACCTATTGTATTGCTTGGCTCCCTCGATTTGCGTAAAATCCATGGATAAATTTTCCGTTATGATTTTCGTAGATTGCTGAAATGATTAGATACGTGATAGACACACATACCACCCCAGTACCAGCAGTTCTTGAAATTCCTTCGAAAGATCATCCCTATGACCCATCTAAGGATTCTATACTTCGACGTGCCAGAGGTAAATACTTAACTGAATAAGAAACTTTTTATGAAGTTTTTTATGGTAAAACTGTTGACTTTATTTTATTGTTTAGGTATGTTCAATCCTGAGGAATTCCGTTAGGCCGTGATGTCATTTCGACGTTGTCATGTCGCCAGGCAGCATTCCAAATGTGTTACTGTTACTATCGTCTCGTAAATAATTTGTACGCTAGTAGTCAAACATCGGATCTTTCCTTCCATTTTTTCAAACTAGTCTCACGAATATAATATTCAAATATTGTTCGTTTAGTACATCTTTTTAGCTGCATGCCACTTGCAGTTATCTATGAAGTGTGACAACTCCTGTCATCGGAAAGGTCAAGTAAGAAATCTCGAAATAGTAGAAATATTACGGCTTTAGAATTGAATGGATTTATATCTTAAATTTTTCGTTTATATAAACTAGTCTTGTCCTATTGTGAAAAAAAAGAATCGAGAGATTTGTAATAATACAAAAGGTGATATTCAAATATGGATAATAATAAATAAAAGGTGCATGTTAATTCTGAATTCAATCAATAGTTATTGATGCACGATTTGTCAATACACAATACAACTTTTATCATAAATTTCGAACTAAAGGCCATAAAAGAAACTCTTGACACAAGAAGGAGAAACTAAAAAACTTAACGCACACTTATGATGGAGAGAACAAAGTGCATTGATTTCCGAAGGCCATACAACAACGCATGACCAAGATAGCCCACGCACTTAGATTTATGATAAATTATTCATAATTAATGGCTACAATTGCTAGTTCAACGACTATTACCTGTATATAGGTCTCCTACCGAAAAATCCTTAAACTGTTTTCTTTTCTGAACCTGCCAAGCTATCATCAAACCGAACATAATAAATGCTTCAAATCCTCCTGTAAGCTTGTACAAAACTGTCTCCAAACCAATGATGGAGAATTTCGCGATTGTTAATCAGGGCCTTTTCAATTTTAAGTACCAAGAATGGATATTCCAATAAATGTGAAAAATTCCACCCGCACCACCCCCTTTCTTTTTTTTACAACATCATTTACGCCTAAAGTTATCGTGATCCAACTGCCAAAATTTCATGAATTGTATTCAACAGTTCCACGACTTTATAACATGGAAACAGCACGTTTTTTAATAAATCCTTCATTGTAAACATCTCTATTGGGTCGGGTATCTCCCACGCGCACCGTTATTATGGTTACGCAAGTACATGTCTAAAACGTAAATTTACCAATGCATTTTTATTAGGTGATCTCCAATAATTCCAACTTCCAAGACTAAACAAATAATCTTCCGTGATATGCGTTGCTATTATCGTTTCTAAAATCTTTGAGAGTTTGATTCGTATCTTTTTTCAAAATTCTGATTTGACATGACAAGGAGAAATCGTCATGAGAAACTACAAAATGACGACTACCGCCATAAGAATGACCATTGACCACAGCACAGCCATGTACTTAATGTGAGAATCGGAAGATGACCATTACCTCTCCCATTGTGTCACACACGCATTGCCATAAACTGTTATTACCTTAACATATTTTATCACTCATAAACAGCATAGACACTTCACCTATTGTGCAATTCTGACAACATGAAACTATCCAATGGCCAACTAAACTTCCTAGTCTCGCCCACACATTTTTTTACGAGTTGCATTGCATAGTTGATAGGGGTTGTAGGAAGCAGTGGATGATGGACTGCAACTCTCCAATATTGCACCAACCATAAAATATTTTAGCCCCAGAAACGAAATCTCTACAACACATTCTACATGTTAAAGGGTTTAAGGCTGTTTCCGCTGTGCAATGTGAAAGTGTTCAATGAAAATCTAGTACAATGTAAGATAAATGAAGCGAAATGGGGGATACCTTCAGCATCACCTACTTAGACACGACTTCGACACAGATAGCGGCATGCGCTGGTTTAGTGAGCGCATTTCAACGAGCGTCTGTGCTCCTTTACTGGCAAAATGTAAAACATTACGATTGCCACTTTTTGAACTCTTCCAAACGAAAGTGAATGTGAACGGCGGAGTCATAACATAGATTTCTATTTGGTTTTCCACACAAGTCTACATGGATTTGGGCCGAAAGAAAAGTCTTCCTTAAAAGGTTTTACTGTTCATTGTTTGCCTAAGTTTGTCTCTGTGGCATAACCTCGACCAAATTGGGAGAGTCTATTGATCATGATACTGCTTCTCAATCTCAATTAAAGGATTTTAGTAGATGGGCGATTCCATTTTAAGTGGCAAACTTTTTAAAAGAATGCAAGTTATGACTTTATTAATGGAAGTGAACAGCAATAGGTCGATTTGTGAAACAATTGAAACAAAGAATCGCTTGGAACTGTAGCATGAATGTGATCAAAAAAAACGAAAATCTTATGTAGCTTTGCATTTGTAAAGCAATTGAAAAAGAAGAAAATACAGCCGTTTTCATATTCCAGTGTCGTCTTATCCTCCAGGATTTGTGTCCGAATAATTTTTTTTCCTTTATAATTTGTTAACCGTTTAAATCCCCAACCAAAAACTAGAAGAAAAATATAACCAATATTTGGGCTTTCCAATAAAAAACCGAATTAAAGTCGATACTCAAGCCTACTTACTAAGACCCTCCAAAATCAGTACAAGGCAGGTCTTCATTATTGTAAATCTAAAAATTGGTTCCCAACTGGAGAAGACGAAGATGAAAGATAGCGTCGATAACCGACTGAGACTTGAATGACTGACTGAGCGTTGAATCCCCTTTCCCTTTACCATCCGCAGGTTATTACGTTCCAGATTGACCCCTCGATTATCTATGTTCTTACTGAAAGAACTAATGCTATACTCTATCTTAGTCCTCTTGAGACAGAATTGTATTTGTAACCATGCCATTTTTGCTTCATAGGTTATGATATGGAGATGTAATATATTCGCCTAAAATTCATCTCGAAGTGAAACAAATGCAAGACACATTCTGAAATCTAGAATTTATCTTTCGAATATTTCTTAGTATCAATGGGCATGTATTTGTATTCACAATTACTCCTATGATTGCTATGAAAACTGATGATTTGTTTATCGGTGAATGCAAATGTGAAATGACTGCTAGAGTATTGAATAGGTATATAGTATATACTGGAGCATTCCAATGAAGTATTTTTGTATGTTCCTGTTTTTTGAAACGCCCAATAGTGTTGTTTATGTATCGTAAATGATGCATAAGGACCTTTTTCAATGGCTGACAGAAAAATCAAAAAAAATATCGATTGTGCGTACGCGACCAGTTTGAACTAAAAAAATCATTTTTTTGGACAACGTGCAAGTTGGAGTCACAACATGTAAAAAACACGAGCATTTACAATAGAAGTTACTTTAGATATAATTACATTTGAGTTTCAATACAGGACTTTTGTTCATATAGCAACGTGGTTGGAGTTTCCAAAAATATACCAAAGTTCGTTCTGTAAGTAACAACGTGTTGTGTGATTTTTACTCGCACGTTGTTTCTTTTTTGGTTCGGGTTAAGACAACGTACCACGTGTTGATACATTGGATACATTTGTATTGAGGGTTTTGCAGATATACGTAGCAAATGCACTCGCGCTATGAGGAACAATACTCAATAGCATTAACTCTAATGCTTTGGGCTTTGTTTACCACAAGAAGTTGGACATGAAGTGATTCTCTCCGTAGATAAGAGTTATCTCTATTGTTAGTGGCTTCTTTTAGATGGTGGGCTCGAGCTAAACAGGGAGGAGGAAATCTCAACTTGCGTAAGTTTCAGAGGCTGATAATGGGCTAGTAAAACGTTTTGACAGCTGGTCTCTTTATCCAGATGCAAGTACTGGAGAAAAGGGGTGCGTATTGCAAGCATTGTCCCAAGGAATCTTTGATCAAGTGTTTATGTTTTTGTTTGTGCTGCTTTTTACATTTGGGCAGGTTAGGGAACAGACAGGTCAGACAAGTGTCCAAGGTAGCTCTCATTATAAAACGTCAAGTGCAGGGTTCATGATTTGTTAACCAGGAATCAGACATGGTAAGCTATTGACATTTATCGCCACAACTTGCAATAAATCTATGCAACAAGAGGTACTAATAGTAAAGTTTCTTTGCAGTGAAACCGGTGTGGATTGCGAAGCGAAGCGAAGACTCAAATGAATCTCGTTCAAGATATGCCAGCTAACATTAACCATGAATGAACCTAGGGAAGACGACACTTTGCAGGCAGATTCGAGGGAAACTTTAAGTGATAACGATGTGGAATTTAACGAAGCGAAGACTCAAATAATCTCGTTCAAGATATGCCAGCTAACATTAACCATGAATGAACCTAGGGAAGACGACACTTTGCAGGCAGATTCGAGGGAAACTTTAAGTGATAACGATGTGGAATTTATACAAATTGTGACCCGCAGGAAGAAAAAGTATGAAGTAATAGTTGTTAGTGACGACGAAATAATCGAGGAAAAACCCTGTGTGCCTTTACTTGTGGAGCCCTTAGACCTGCATCGCCAGGAAGAAACTGAATTGAGTAGTAATGGTGGGATTATTCATCCTCCCTCTAACGCTGATCAGCTGCTTGTAGAATTGAACGTGATTTCCGATGACGGTACTAATTCAAGAGAAGAAACTTTACCTCGCAGAAATGAATCCCCACAACCATCCACGTCAAGAGGAATTGTCAACAGGAAGCCAGACTGTACGCCAGCGCAACTGCAACTGTGTTCCACAGGAACGCAAACGAGTGATGGGAACGACAAATATTCTTCGGGTAACGAGTCCATTGCTAACGGGTCAGAACTTGAATCAGACAGTGATTTCGAGCCGATAATTGCGCCAATCACGAACCGAATAAACAGAAAGTCGCAGCAGCCGGAAGAGCGACGACAGGGTTCCAAAACGGTTTTGCCAAAAAAATCAAAAAGAAGAAGAGTTCAAAGCCCTGTAGATTCATCATCTGAAGATGAAGATCCTATGCCAAGAAAAGGGAAGTATAGAAGAATTGTTGAAAAAAAAGAAATTACCAAAAAGAATGATAGAAAAGGGAAAAAGCGTAAATCTAACGTGTCTCCGCCTGCATCAGAATCCGACAAATCTCAAGATGATTCAGAATCCGGTACATCCTCATCAGGGTCGGACGTTAATCAAAGAGGAACCGGTAGGGAGAAGAGGTCACTTAGGAAGACTAGAGAAAAGGGTCTTAAGAATGTACGAGCATCAGCGTTGGAAGCCCTGCAGAAAAAGCGCGAGGAACGAGCGAAAAAACCGAAACGGCCAAGTCCAGTGCGTGTCCTAGTCTCAGATAAAAGTGAAAGTTCCAGCGACTCAAATTATACTGTAGAAATTGTCGAAGATTATTCCTCAATGGATACGGACTATACTGACGCAAGTACTCCTAGCAGTAGCAGTGTAACCAGTAGCGGAAATGAGAGTGAAGAGCCTGACCTCGAAAGTGGCAGTGACGGTGAGAAAGATTTGCCTCAGGAACCAGTGGACTCCGATTATGATGATGGAAAGCAAGTTAAATCTTGCTCAAGTTCGGACGATGATGGAACCCCTGATGACGGCCAGAATGACTCCAGATGTATCCTGTGCAAAAACCTCGGTTCCGCAGTTGTAACAGGAAGGGGTGAATTATCTACGACAGATTGGTATGTCCACCAGTAATTGGTTTTAATTCGCTATATTCAATCTGCATCGGTTGATCTTAACTTTATATTATTTTAATACGTTTGTTGTGTTGTATCTGATATGTACAGGTGCAAATGTGGAGAATGTACAATCTTTCATGAGCAAGTGGAGGACTATGATCTCGTGTGTTGCCGGGAAATTAAGACTGTTTTGGAATTTTTAGCAGATGAACTAGAGGAATGATGTTTGCGTAACAAAGCATGGTAGATTTGAACGAGATGTCTTGAAGTATGAAGGACTAGCTCGATCTTTGACAAAACATCAGGCACCTCGACGATTCAGTAACAACAGCAGTGCCAACTTTTATGAAAATTTTACTTGCGGTAAAGGAGACGATCGTTTGAGCACTCGTTTGAAGACGCAATTCAAATACCTACCAGTTGACCAAAAAATGAGAGAAAGTCTTCTCTCATACATTTATTGGATATTTGATCAGCAGAACGAAGAGGAAGGGCAAATGTTGGTTCCCGCATGTGTGCAGAGGAAAGTCCGTGAAAAGTATGAGTCTGAGAACTTTCAGCCGTTCAAACCTAGGTTCCAATGTCTTACTGGGCGTCACTGCAGGGAGGCCAAGTGACCTTCTCCTGGCTTATCACAATGATTAGTGATAATTATCATCTTGCGAAACATCATCTCCAACATCAAGATCCATCCATCCATTCAAGATCTCCCATCAAACAAACGAAACCCACTCGAGGAGAAGATTAATTCCTTTGCAAGACAAATCCTTAGTATAGAAGCGAAGTAGTGAAATCAGTCAAACAATTAATTGTGTATCTCTAGATTGCTGTGCTTTGATAAAGTCATGTATTACTTACAGACGTACGTCTAAAAATGATATATTATAAAGTTTATCATGAATATCGTAAATTATAATTTTTTTTTTGTTATTTATGACAGTCTTGATCGTAAATAAACCATCGCATTGCATTACTAGTTGAATTTTTATTCTTGGAATTTTCTTGTTTTGTTTATTTTATAAGCGTATTTTTGCGTAATTTACTAAAAAATCTATACCTCATTTAATACCTTTTCTACCTCATTTTTAGAGACTTCATCTAGTCGATCAAATTCTTTTACTTGTTCTGAAGAATCCTCATGCGTCAAAATACATCTTCAATGCTCATCTCTTAAAAAAGAGGTACATATACAGAATTTCTATTGCAAAGAATTGTAATGTTATATTCATCAAAACCTTATTCCAACAACCCGATAAGCACCTATAGCCTTTTTTCTTCCATAGGCGTTTTTGTTGTCGCGAAATTCATGACGAAAGCATTAACGCTAAAAGAGCAAGCATAAATATCATTTGAATTCACTGATCTTTTTGTATTGTAGTAGAGTAAGGAGGAAGGATTCTCCGTAATAATCTATTTGTGCATGAATTGGGATTATCGTTCAAACTGCGTGTGCTAATTATGGGGCGACTGCTAATGATGGAAACGGTTGCACTTTTGCTTTAAGCTAGTATCCATGAACGTTACTCGCGTTGCTACACTGTAGACTGAGTGCGTAGCACTGATATGATATGCGAAGTTGGAAGTGAAATCAATACCTATTCCGCTTGAACTTCTAATCACTTTGGGTAAAACTTGAAATTATTATCCTATCGTGTCTTTGTCCTACTTTTTGCCTAGAGTTATATAAGACAACCACGAGCCAAATCGAACACAGTGCTTTAAGAGCCAGCTATATGTATTCTTTTTCCAGCGGAAATGAAAAGTGTGTGAAATAGTTACTCATTAACGTATATATGACTCATGGAAATTTCTGTTGACCGCAAAGAAGTGTAAAAATGAAGAAACAGCTAGCCTCCTTATTAATCGTCATCACATAATTCTCAAATGACAAGTTTCCGTGCGTTCGACGATTGTCTGACTCTGAATTTAGTTACGAAAACCCTTCCAAAGTTCAATTTACACAAGTTATGAAACCAGTATAAAACGATGAAAACACATACTAAAGTTGACCTTTTCACTTTCCTTTTTACGTGGACATTGCTGAAAATAGTGTATGCCAAAAATGTGACTATCTATCCATTTCCAGAGGATTACATTCGACTTAAATGCTTGGATGGCGGTGCAAATACAACTTTCTCCACACGTCAACCTGGCA
>VICI01003783.1:0-12354 GCA_019593645.1 Akabosia matsudoensis
AAGGGGCTGAGCCTTTGCAGAGTCCCGAACATAAAATCATCTCAATGAGTCAGGTATTTCTCTACAGACTTATCAACGCATAATCTTTCGATTTCTCTTCTTCTTATTTTTTACTCGCCATGTCATTTCAGTCAAAATAACTAGTCTAATTTTGATTGGCATAAAAAATAGTATCAGTTTGTATTACTTTATAATTTACTCTTGCAAATGCGGTGCTGCTGCCTTTAAAGAAAGTACCACACTCTTCATTTCATCTACTTACTTTTAAGTTTTTAAATATAAGTTTATATTTGTACTACTGCCTCAGAATTCCTAGCTGCAACTTTCTCACTTTATTTATTGTACGCGTCAAGAAAACAACAGGGTCATTTTACCCCTTCGTTTTTTTAAAAGAATCGCTGCTGCATTTATAATTTATAAGTTGGTTATTGTAATGACGATACAAATTTGAGTTTGCTTTGCTACACATTTTTTTTTGGTATGTAATTTCACACGTAATTCGCATGATTTAACTTTTTACAGCATCCATTGTTTTTGTAAGCATTTCAGTACATGAGACGAAAAGAAAAATTTATAAAAATATTGTATTTATTGTTGTGAACTTTTTTTTTATATATTTGAAACAAAAAACAAACATGCTTTCTCTCATCGTGTGCGTGTCTGCTACCTCTCTACTACTACTACTTCAACCTGAACAAATTTTCTCTTTTAATTAAAATCTTTACGCAAAAACAATCATTATCGCTGGTGCTGTACCAAACTACTCATCTGCCCTTCCTGCTACGACTGCGTCAACCCAACTTTCTCCTCATTAAAATCTTGAAAATATCAACAACGGAACACCTCTTGAATTTTTTTTTTGTTTTTATTTTTCTCTTTTGTATAAAAAAAACCTGTTAAATTTTTTTTTTGTTTTTCTTGCATTCTTGAATGACTTGATTCAAGTAGGAGCCCACGTACCAAATTATGGTCAGTGAAAACTCACATAGTTAAAATAATGTGTGGTTTTTATTCAAAGACTTTAATATGAATCCAAAGTTGACCGATTTTAAATTCACTCTTTGTAAACTTACGGACAATTAAAAGTAAAAACATAATCAATTGTTTTAATGACGGGGGTACTACTTACTTATCTATTCTTGTAACCTATCAAGTTTATTCGCTTTAGTGTGTAAAACAGTTGTTGTTGTTTGTAGAGCTGTACTATCAAACTCTTAAGTTTTTATCTACCTTTAAAAAAAATGTGAAACATTGTCGGAGGTTATATACATCATTTTGAAGAAAAGAATAACTCATGTAACCAGTCAAGTCATAATTATAATGTAACTTTAGGTGGCTGGTTCCTCTCTAAAAAATGAGCAAAAAATGCAATTCTTTTGAAACAGGATTTTTAACGTAATTCAAGTCAAGTTAACCCAAAAAGTAGAGGAATCATGTGTAGCCATCATGTAGTTTTTTTTTGGTTAAAGTTGTGCGTGAATGAGAGTGAAAGTGAGAGAAAATTTTGCCAAAAAGATAAATTTGAATACCTGCTCCACACTTCTAATAGGCTAATCAAAGGCTAGACATTTTTTTAAATAAAAAAATCTTTCTTTTTAGTGTTTCAATAAAAATATACAAATGTGATATTTTTCTGATTTTTTAAGTGGTTAGTCAGGAAAAGCCACTACAAAGTCGCCATAAAGAATTTGATTTTGCTTTGTAGCTCTTTCGAAAATAGATTTCCAGTTTTTTAAGTACATGAACGTCCATCTTTTATTTTAAAAATGGAAGAAAATAAACAAAAGAATACAAGTTTAAGGTTAATTAAACACTTTCTAGTGAATAATAAGTGCTAAAATAATAGCTTTTCAATGTGAACCATTCACCCATCGCTGCTGACGGATAATTTAACAAATTTGTTTGGCAAATTTTTCATCAAATACACGACAACTAACCAACAAAAAAAACGAAACTCTATATTGTACTTTTAAAAGTAATAAAAAATGTAAACTTTTGCGAAAAAAATATTAAAAAATTCGCAAGCTGTTATATACTACTTCTGTATAGAACATATATCTAAATTATATGTACTATTAACGATGTAGAACTTAGAGAGAGAGAAACAAATAATAATTGTTTTCTTGCGGAAAAGAATTAACTTTCCATTTAATTGTTATAAAAAATGCTATATTTAAAAAATAATAATATAGCCAAGTTTTAATATAAAAACGAAATATACTTCCAAACAAAAAAAAAAAGAAATCCGTACACTTTACTTCTCGTATGGGATCAAAAATAATAAAAAATGAACAAAAAAAATAAGCGACTTTTACTTTTTTCTTATTGGTTCACTCAAAACATATAACTTGTTAGGATAACTGTAGCATAATCCTAAAAGGACTAAAAACGCGGTGCATTCCACCATTACTTTTCATACAATTTCCACTTTCAAAACGTATATAACCTTCGACAAAATTTAAAAATGTTCACATTTATTTTTTTACCGTACCGTATTTAGACAGCCTATTTTTTAAGCTAGACTTTGTTGGGTGTAAAAGGTCAAGAGCGGGATGTAAATGTGAAGAAAAGGAGAAAAAAATGTTTTTACGTAGCTTTTGCTAATTATGCGGCTTTCCCTGAAGTAAAGACAGTCAAATGACCTTGAGTACCTACACCTGGCCTTTTCTTGAATTTCCGGTATCGAAAAATAGCTCTTGTGTGGGGTGGGGATACACCTGATAAAATTTATGGGTTAATGTCAGACGATATGCCTGGCTTAGTGAGCAATTTGTTTTGTAGAACGGTCTTGGCCTGAGAACATTTTTGTATATCAAATCAAGTGAGCATTGCTGATATTTAAAATATTTGCTAAAAAACTTTTATCTGAAGAGAAAATGCCAGCTTTTCCGCGAGTACCTTGAAAAAAATGAAAGTCAAAGAGTAGGAGAAAGTTGCAGCATAAAGAACCGCAAGGCTAGATTGACACAATTTTTTTTTGCATAAGCACGCGAAGGAATTGTTTAATGCACAAACTGACTTTGCTTGCAAATTTTGACTTATCTTTTTTCTTTAACAAAAAAAAAACAACTGTTTCTACTCACCTTGCTTCTATGTAGGCCATTGAAGAAGAGTCTGCGCATCAAGAGAAAGTGGAGAAGGACAAAGGTCGCGAGAAAGATCGGGGTAGTTGTAGTGTAAACCTTTTGGAACTTCCTGGCACGTCCTCTGGTCCGCACAAAGTGAGAAATAGAAAAATAACAAAACGATGCCAAATTTCGGTAAAAAACGCACAGTTGCTTCTTTTATTTTCATTTTTTATATGATTTTCTACCATTTTACTTTAATTTTGCACTAATCTGGCTTGGTAGTTTGAGCAATGAATGTATTGTCGTCATCAACTGTCCCTTTTGTCCGGTGAATTTCTAGGATTTGATAGTTTTTCATTTAAAAAAAAGATACTTTATGATAAACACGTTAAGCAAGGAATATTTCTCCTTGCCCTGCCTTTAGAATGATGCCGGACTCAGTTGCAAAGACGACATGGAGCCCAAAATCACCGTTTCAATGGACGTCGGTCCTGGCGGAGACGGCTCTGGGGGAGATTCGTACAAGTCCAAGCTGGCCGAGCTGGCGAATAAAATGTCCTCCCTGAATTACCTCAACTTGGAGAGCACCCCGGGCCAGTCTCATCTTGAACAGAACTTGCCTAAAGTTTTAAGCAATCCTACAATATCCGATCATATTCGGTGAGCATTTTCGATCCAACAATTATAAAATCTAAATGTCGGTTGAATTCTTTTGGGAATGGTACCTTGTTCTTCAAACCTTGCCTATACACTCGTAGATCTGGTATTTATCTAAAACCAAAATGACATGCGTAGTTTATCGCAGGTTGTATAGTTATAAAAGGGCTATTTTTTCGGTTATCTTAAGTTTTAGTAGGAAGTTGCTTGTAAGCCGTAGGCGAAAGAAAGCTGTTTATGCTGTTGGTATAGCCTAGAAGAAAAGAAACATTTATTTCCTGCACGAAAGTTATTTCCTTAAAGTTTATCGATAAGTTTACAAAAAAGAGCTTTTCAAGCAAAGAAAATTCATGAAAATTTATTTGCGCGTAATTAAAAAAGAGCATGGTTAAAGCAAAGAAAATTCATGAAAATTTATTTGCGCGTAATTAAAAAAGAGCATGGCTAGTATACTTGACCCATGAATGCCCCACGACACCCCGGCCATGGAATTGATTTCCGGTTTATCTGTTTCCCAAGTCCCTTGGTCCCAATGGTTTTTGTCCCTATTTTCTGTCGGTTGTTTTGTGTTTGCAGTAGGTAAGTTTAGAAATGTGTTGAGGAAGAGATATTTTTGGGCAGTCATGAAGGGGAACAAAAAAAATATGATTTGTACGTACCAGGCTTGGTTTGGAACCTCCGATTGTGCAAAAAGCGTCTTTTGATGAGTTTACGTACGATGTGGATCTGAGTAGGAATGTAGCTGCCAAATCAAGGACTTGTGATAACAAAGACAACGTCAAGCTGAATATCTGTGGGGCTGGGGATGAGGCCAACAAGAATCTATACAGAAGCATGCCTGTAAGTCATGGAAAATTCCAGCGCGTGTCCACGTCCAAACATGACAAAGCGCATAAATTTTATATTAATTTTTCGTTCCAGGATTTAAATAGAATCGCTTCTACAGAATCAGATCTTGAACAGAATGCCGAAATGGTCGCTGGTCGACTTGAGATTCGCGTGGTAAGCACAGCCATGTCAACAGCACCTGCAGAAGGAGCAGCAGCCGCAGCACCTGACGTGTTGAGCAACGTGCCTGGGACAGATGTCCAAACGTGTAGGACAAATTTACAGCAAGCTGAGAATGACATTGCCAATCAGGTAAATGTTTTACAAAGAATGAAAATGTGACATTGAGAAATGCGACTACATGTTTTTTTTTCTTTGTCACTCTGCAGACGGATGAACGACAAACTTTGCCGGATATTCAAACCCTACAACCCCAACCCCCTGCAAAAGCTCTGAAAAGCATTTTGAAGAATAAATCTGACAGTTCCATCGGTGAAAAGGCACTCCGACTTAGACTCCAAGTTGGCCGCAAGAAAAGACACAGATGCTGAGACATCTGGAGCAACTGGGGTAGTAACTACCCCTGGGGTAAAGCTCGAAACGCCTGATATAATTGCCTCAAACAATGCTGACTGGCCACCTCCCTCTTCAAAGGGTCCCTCTGTCGCTGAAGACTTTGTCTCTGCCCGAGGTCAACTCCCCGAGCAAGCTATGTATGTCTTTGGCCTTCCACTTCCGTTTTCTATGGATGTCCATCGTCGTTTTAAATTTTTTGAGTGAAAGTTTGCTAACATTTTGTGTTGTTTCCGGTTTATTTCTACGTTCTGGTTCATTTGGTTCGCAACTAACTGAGTATTCTTTAGGATAAGATAGGACTAATTATTATATTTTGTTACTTTCACCGTTGCTTTCGCTATGCATGTCACGCGCTTGTTTTCACGAAAATAATGAATTTCAGCATTATCTGCTGTGATGGGCTATTTTAATTTTCTTTTTGGTTCGTCCATTGACTTTAGAAAACCCGGAGAATCAGACAGACTTCAACTAACCGGAAACAATCCTGAAGACAATTCAGTCTACTATGACGCCACCGCAGCCCCCCAAGAGAAGACGACTCTGGACGCAGACTCGTCTGGATCTCATCCGCTTTTGGAGGCGAACCAGCTTGTTCAGCAAATGAAAGGAAATGTTGTCAGTGGTAACATGACGATAACAGCCCAAGGGGATGGAACTCTTGGCGCCAAGATTGGAGCATCCCAGCATACTCTCGCTGGGGAGCCAATGTCTCCTACAGAGGCTTCCAGCCCCAACATGGCCCTCACACCGTCAAATTCTGGTCTTGCGTTGGGAGGATGTACCCCCGGGCTCCGAAGGCGGCGACAAGGCGCAGAGAAGTATGTGACCGACCTGAGCCAGCTCGGACTCAGATTTCAAAGAAGACGAAGACACAATGCAGGAAACTTTGAAATCGTTGAGGGCAATCAAAACTGCACTCCACTCATGAGACCTTCCAGCGGTTGCACTGACTCGTAAGAAGAAATTTAAAAAATAAAAAGACACATTAAGATCAAGTTTTAAAATGATTGACGTGTTCAGGGAGGAGAGAGGAGTTCCCAGTCATTTACTCGGAGATC
Source organism: Akabosia matsudoensis (assembly GCA_019593645.1). NCBI lineage: Eukaryota > Metazoa > Arthropoda > Collembola > Entomobryomorpha > Paronellidae > Akabosia > Akabosia matsudoensis. The sequence continues at coordinate 6,188 of VICI01003783.1, forward strand.
GGCCTGGGGGCGAGGAGGACTCGAGTTCGGACGAAGATGCCCCGCCAATGATACCACGACCCCCACCTGGAGAACCAAATCAGCCCGAGATTCCCGCTAGGTAATTTAGATCACCATAACAATGAAATACTGCGTTACCCTGTTACCCATATTTGTCTCCGTTCTGTTGCAGGATCCGCCGTTACATAAACTCTGAGGGCGTCGCACGGAGGGACTAGCAATAAAATCTCATCCTAGTTTAATTTTTAAAAATCTCTTTTTATTCGCAAAACTACAGTTTGCACATTTTTATCACGTACGCCATTTTGAATTGCATATTATCGAGTATAACTAACTTACGAAAGTGGAGCCTCCCACAAAAACCCAAATGTATTGGATAAACTATTAGTCTCACACGTAACACAGCAATTTGTCTCCTTTTTGAAAATCAACTCTAGTCAAACTTTTTTGTTTTATTTGGATGCAAAAAGAAGAACAAATTGTGGAATCCTTGTCCGTTCGGATTTCACCCTTACCGACAGAAACCGTTAACCTTACGAATCCAGCTTTAAAAGAAAAAGTAACAATTTTTTTGGTGCGGATGCGATGTACACGTCCCGAACTCCTTTAAATAATATGGACTGATGATGAATTCGTTATAGATAACTCGGATAATAATAATAGCTACCACGGTCTAATTACGGATATAATTAAAATAGGGGAAAAATAAAAAGCAAAGTCAATCTCCTTTCTCCTTGCATGGCTAAAAAAATGGTAGGCAAATTTTTCTTCCACAAAAAAGATGCCATAATTGCCAAAGAACTGTATACAAAGGGGGGGGGGGGGGGAGGGAACGATCATTTTTGATGTCTTCAAAGGTGGTCCTTCGATGCAGTCACTGGTCACTATTTTTGACTTTTCCCGAACCTATCTAGTCATCGAAAAGCTTTTAATTTTATGTCAGAACCGCTTCGTGATCATGTTTTTTTCTTCTCTTTTTTGAAATTAGGAGCTATAAAAAATGACTCTTGATCTAGTCAAAATATTTATGAAATTTTCTTTATAATTTGTAATAACAGTCTCACTGTCTCACACTTTTTTTTATAAGACTTTGATAAGTGTACACAATACAAGAAAAAAAGAAGTGATTATTTAGTAAAAAAAACTGTTCAACAGACTGGCCTGGAGTGGAGTAAAGAAAGAAAGAAAAAATTAAGATAAATTAAGTGTGGACACTTTGTTGTGGTTTTATAGTGCCTCTTCGCATCTGAGCCTATCTTGAAAAGGGCTCGTTTTAGGTGAAAGCACAGTGAAAGTTATAAGCACAGGACGCTCATTTTGCAAAACTGTCAAAGTCTTTTTTTTTCTTTAAAAAAACTGGTAATTCGTCAACTACGGCGAGTGTAGCCCTTTGTTTCACTACGTTCTGAACTCTGCCAGTGAGTAGATTCTGTAGCATCTTTTCTTACTGGATAAAAAAGACTCCAACAAAGATTTTTTTTCATAAAAAAGCAATCAAAAACGTTTGATAATCCATAAAAATAAAAACTCACCAACTAATTTATAAACTAATTAAAACATGTGTTGATCTTGTTCATTCTAGTCTAGTCATAATAAAAAAAACTATGCCAGTTTACGAAACATCTTCGTTTGTTTCTGTCTGATAGATTTTAAGAGTTAAAGACCGCAATAAATTTTAGTTAATTGTACGGAAAAAAATAAACAACTTGTCTCGTTTGTTGTTCACATTTAAAATACGCGAGGGTACAACTTTAAAAAATAAATGATAACAACAATAAAAGAGAACGAATTACCATCTTGTGGAAGTAACCAATTAATATGTAATAAAAAACAGCCTGCCCCATTTCCCGCATTTCTAAGATTAACGGTTGACATCTAACTAATCATACTTGTTAGAGAAAACAGTGTATTTAAAAGTGGCGCTTGGTGAAAGTTGTTGTGAAGGTGAGAGTCGAGAGAGAAACAGAGGTACTAGAGTGAGTTTTTAAGGAAAATTATACAAAGTCTTGAGTAATGTATACTTGATAAGTGAGGAGGGAAAGTAAATAAAACGGAAAATTATGAAAAAAGAATACCTGAGTTTTGTATTAATTTTTGCTTTATTTAAATAACGAGTGGGAGTGGGACCCAATTCGGTAGAAGTATCGCGACAGGTAATCGTGCTTATGCTACAGCATTGAGCGTGTTGAAAACACGTTTTTGTGCTCTTTTCGGTTTAGCGCCGAAAAAAATCAGCGTACTATGCTCGGAAGCTGTTTCCTTTGCAGCGTACGCTTTCAGAACCTTGAAATCGAGCCTTACATGACAGATGCTGTAGCATAAGGTTCAACTCAACTTTCAACCCAAGGCCCTTTATGCTACAGTATACCAGCTTTTCGGGTTGAGAAACTCCTCCAACTCAGTAATTTTAAACAGCAATACAGCTATGCTGTAGCATAAGAAAATGGCGGGCACTCGTTTATGCTACAGTATCACCTTCAATAAGCTTACAAAATCATCCCAACTCAGTACTTTTAAAGCTTCTAACTCAGGATGCTGTAGCATAAGCAAATGGCGGGCACTCGTTTATGCTACAGTATCACCTTCAATAAGCTTACAAAATCATCCCAACTCAGTACTCATAAGCTTCTAACTCAGGATGCTGTAGCATAAGCAAATGGCGGGCACTCGTTTATGCTACAGTATCACCTTCAATAAGCTTACAAAATCATCCCAACTCAGTACTCTTAAGCTTCTAACTCAGGATGCTGTAGCATAAGCAAATGGCGGGCACTCGTTTATGCTACAGTATCACCTTCAATAAGCTTACAAAATCATCCCAACTCAGTACTCTTAAGCTTCTACCTAAGGATGCTGTAGCATAAGCAAATGGCGGACAACTGGTTATGCTACAGCATCACCTACATTAAGCTTACAAAACTACCCCAACTCAGTACTTCTAAGCTTCTAACTAAGGATGCTGTAGCATACGAAAATGGCGGACAACTGGTTATGCTACAGCATCACCTACATTAAGCTTACAAAACTACCCCAACTCAGTACTTCTAAGCTTCTAACTAAGGATGCTGTAGCATACGAAAATGGCGGACAACTGGTTATGCTACAGTATTCATGTTTTCCGTTGCTCTTTGAAGGATTTGGTGGCCCTTAAAAGGGCCGGTGGTTAAGTTTTCGAGGAGGTGAATCTACGAGGGCCCACAACAAGTGAGGCAAAGGCAGGGATCTTCACGTTTGTCGTTTATGGGGATTGTATCGATTCCCGGGTGCACCTTCCGCAAGTCTGTAACGAAACGGAGCAGACGATCCTTGATGGTCTTCAATGGAAAGATGTTGTTTTTGAAGTACATCCAGCTGCCCACGTAGCATTCTAGTCTTTCGGCAGTGACCTCTCCTCCACATCTGATGAAGTCTGTAACGAAACTGAGCAGACGATCCTTGATGGTCTTCAATGGAAAGATGTTGTTTTTGAAGTACATCCAGCTGCCCACGTAGCATTCTAGTCTTTCGGCAGTGACCTCTCCTCCACATCTGATGAACTCCTTCAGACTCCTCCACTGTCGTTCACAGGTTTGAGTGTGAACTCGAAACGGAGCTACCCCTTTCGGAAGTGGACCAATGAAATTTTTGTCTCCGGCGGCTCGATCAAGGAACGTATAGTTTATGAGGATAGGAGGTTCATGTTGGGGTGGCATGATAAAATTCCTCTGATGGATGATAACGGAGTGGGTTCTAAATCCCAGTTCTGAGGCACAATCATTGTATCCCGCCCATCCATCCGAGACGAGATTGGTTTCGGGAACGATGAAAGTTTTCATTGCCTCCTTTAGTTTTCTGGATGTACGATCTGGTACCAGTAAGGCAAAAGACTGCTTAGACGTCCGATCTATTCCGCCGAAAACCCAGAAGGCGGATGTGGCCAGGAGCCTACCTTTGTTGTCTTTCCGCCGGAACAGGAAAGACTCGTCGACCTCGACGACGTGTCCTGGACCACCAATGGGGTTGAAGTCGTGCCAGGCGCAGATGTACGCAACGTTCCGAAACTTTTTGTACCTGTTGATTGCATGCATTTTCGTTACTTTCGCGTCAAAGGCCGCAGATGTGACTGGATGCCGCGCAAGGTTGCTGACGAGAAGCCGGAGAATTTTGTTGGAGGCAAAATTGATTTATCCAGGATAGTTCCTTGCAGAAAACAAACTGTTACTTTCCGATGCGGGAAAGCTCCGCCACTGCATGTGAATCGGAATCCAAGTTTTCGATTTCTGTCCGTATATGCTTTCATAGCCTGCAGGCACCTTGAACTTTCGCTTCTCAAATACTGGCAGTGTACTTCGGTAGAGATGCTAGGGATGATTTTAAGTTGTTGGNGGCACCTTGAACTTTCGCTTCTCAAATACTGGCAGTGTACTTCGGTAGAGATGCTAGGGATGATTTTAAGTTGTTGGAAGAAATATAGTGCCTTTTCGTCTGCGTGTTGATCTTCCAAGCCATCGTTAAACCCTAGATAAGCTCCACAGTTAACTAAGGATGGCTCGTTCAAAAATCTCTGATAGGTTGTCTCCATTTTTCTTGATTTTTTCACTAATTTGAAATGTATTTGTCCGAACGTGATATATATCCTCATCTGGTGAGTTGAAAATTTCTAAGTCGTAATACTGCGCGCCAAAAGATGCCTCTGTATTTTCATTAATGAAAAGTAAATCATGCGACCATGAAGAAAATTCAGCTGCCAGCGGAATAGTAAACAAGTATGCGAGAATAGGGGCTACAGTGCGTCTATGAATGTGACTGAAGTTCTGAACCTTCTACAACTAGGGCATGCTTCATAAGTAAAGGTATTTTGCTTCCAGGTTAATATGTTGAAAACTTAGCTGTCATTTTCAGAAACTCCTGTAGTATCTTATACAGTGTTAAATTAGCTACGATTTCAAGTTGAGTTGGAATCTTATGCTACAGCATCTCTAGTGTGCTTCTTTTAAGTACTGAGTTGCAATAGTTTTTCAAGCTTAAGAAGATAATGCTGTAGCATAAGACTTGCCCGCCATTTTCCTTATGCTACAGCATCGCCAGTTTAATGCTTAAAAGTATTGAGTTGGGCATTAATTTTACTTGTTTAACGTTGATGCTGTAGCATAAGGCGCCTTGGGTTGAAAGTTGAGTTGGAGTCCTATGCTACAGCATTTCCTCGATAAGCCCGTTTTCAGCGTTCGAAAAGATACGCTGTGAAGCTCGATGAGCAAAAAGAGCTTTCAAACATAGTACGCTGATTTTTTCGGCGGCAAAGCAAAAAGAGCACAAAACGTGTTTTCAACACGCTACATGCTGTAGCATAAGGGAAACCCCAATGGCGACTATTCAACCGCTTTGTGTACTCGAGCAACTCGGCTAGCAGCTCAGCGTGTTTGGAATTACAATGTGCGGTTCGGTACATGAAAAACAGGGATGTGGAAAAGGCATATGCTAACTTTGTGCGGCGGCTACGCATTTTGTGAGGTTCTTGAAATGCAAATCGTCACTTCTGATCTTGGAAATTTTATCGCTCAGTCAGCCACATACATACAGTGGTCCGCACGTGCACACGGTTGCTTCCTACGCTGTTTGTTGGTGTTTTAATTTTTTCAACGCTGTTGTTCATTTTAACTGGTTTTCTATGATGTTCGAAACTGAATCAGGTCCCTAAACTTCGATTTTTGGATAATATTTTTAATGCGACTGCCGGCCAAAGCTCCACAGTCGGTGAAAGATGAAAAACAATATAAACTAACAACAAAGGCTGACGGCAAGCTATTAGTTACAGTTTCTCTTTTATTTTAACGTTTTCGGCACCAGTGATTATCAATCACAAATCAAAATCAATCAAACTTACTCGAAAAACAAAATCTCAATCGAATACACAAATCTGAATACTCTCTTTTTTTTTTTTTTTTTTTTTTTACACTCCGACTCAATCCTTTCTTATCTTAAGAAACTTGCGGCTCATTTTTGTCGCCCCCACCCTTTCCCTTCTCGGCTGCACTTTTTCTCAACTTCACACAAATAAAATCTGGCCGACGTGAGACAGATTTCTATATTAACTGTTGAATCAGTGAGTAGTGACTAGAAGTATTTCCTTTGTCTCTTCAGTAATTACAAGTGATTTACGGGGTTAGAAACGTTTTGTTAATTATTTA
>VICI01003784.1:0-12350 GCA_019593645.1 Akabosia matsudoensis
GAAGAATAAACTGCATAGGTGTTTGTGTACACTGTTGCTGCAATATCCATGAAAAACAGGAGCCCAGTGAAAGTTTAACTGAACACGGAGTGGAAGCTCAAGTAGCATTTTGGTTCGACGGTGCCGGTAGATACGACGAGCCTAAGTGAATTTCGCATCGTGAGAAAAGGCGATATCCTTGTCGGACTTCACATTATGATGATGATGCCATTTTACTATTTCTTGTCCTTTATAGCCGCTCAGCCTCCTCTTTGGTAGTTTTCTTCTTCTTTTTTTTCGTGTCTCATGGTTTGTGACACAAGGAAAACTGTTGGAACTGGAACAGTTTCCTCGCTATTTTTCAACTTCTGTCTTCCCCATTTGAAACAAAACTTGTTCAAGAAGAGGCAACACGGTCCTGAGGAGAGGGAGAAAAAAAAAGAAGAAATGGCTCTAGTCTTGGATATGGGTAAATATGTAACGATCCTGTGAGACGACTACTAGTCCAACTACTTGAGCAACTACACACAGCTTTTTGCACGAGAAAAAGTATAAAACCATCTTTTTGCGTCAGCATATTTCATATTTATTTCAATACTTTCTCCCCTTATAACATCAAACGCAATACTTCCCGTCCAAAGTAATTTTACTGGTGCACAGCGCACGCTGCTCTATGTAAGAAACAAATATTTACTTTGATGAAAAAATATAGTGTCCCTAAAAATACAAGGTTCTTGGGTACTCTAAACGGATACGGAATAAAACTGAGAGGTACACAATACAACGAAAAAATCATCCTGTTTAAGCACAGGAATGGTTGAATGCTTATTTTGCATAGGAATGAACATTGGCTTTATTAAACCAAGTTGAGATGTAAAGATATGGTGACACCTGCCACACGCTCCATAAGACAAAGATTATCATTTGCACATCATTTTTTCCTCCATGAATTACAGTGTCTGAAGCAAATTATTTTACTTAATGAATTTGTTTTAAAATATAAATTTTTTACGGCAAAATGTTCTAAAGATAAGATCCACATCGAACAAAAAAATACTGTGCACGCTATGTGAGAAGTTGTGAAAAAATTTGAAGAGCTGTTGATATAAAACATGGATGATCTTTGGTAGGCTATTTCAGCCCCAACGTATAATATTCGATTTTCCTGAAATGCACACATGCTCCTCTCCCGCGTTGTCTGGGGATGCTAAAGCCGACCGAGTAGAAAACTGACTAATCCATCCGACAAATATAGTTTGAAACGATGAAAAATGTAGATAATTGAAACTGTCACACAAGAGAAAATCCAAAAGACATGTGTGCAATCACGTTCTTCAACTCCCTATGTAATGCTAAGCCAAAAATGGAAACGACCAAGGGATGCACGGCTTACAAAACCTACCTCGACCAGGATTCTGTTTCAAAACGAAAAAAATTGTTGTTTTTTTTTCATGATCCTCTTCTATTACATCTTGTTTTGAAACCATATTCGTCAATTACAGGATCGATAACTGTATCAAAAATACCAATATCAAGATTGTTAGTGCAGTGCTTCATAAAGATTATTAAATGCTTACGTTTAGCCAATGCTCTTTAGCACACTCAAACGCAAAAAAAAATGAAATTCTCGCTTGTTTGTTGTCTACTCAATCCCCAACGCAGCTGTACCCAGAAAGCATCTTGTGCACCCTTGTCATGAACAATCCATACAATTGACGATGAGATATTATTATGGCTAATAAGATTATGTATCAATAACTCAGCAAAAGCTTTCAACAAAAGTATAAAAAAGACAAATTGGTATTTTCTCTGTATAAACAACAGTATAAAGAAGAGAATGAAAAAAAATCTAATTACCTTTATTGCTTATGATTTATAACGTATTGCGTAAAAAAGTGGGAAGCATCCGAAAAAATGCTGATTGTGTCAAGATCCGTTTTATTAGTTGATATCAATTCTCTTTCAGCTACAAGTGTACCGCGACCACCACCATATATAATTTGGCTTTCCAGCACATTTTTTCGTCAGTACCCTCGTGGTGGGCAAGTAACATAGGCAGTTGACCTACCACAGATTTATGATGACCAAAACGCCCGACCTGTACTCGCTTCTTTATGAGGGTTACAGTCGCAGTATTACAAAATGTAATAATGATATTGTGTTAGCAATTGAGTACCGCTGTATTCTAACCCTTTCATCTGGTCACGAAGGGACTTTCGCGAAGTCATTTCGAGCGGAACTTTTCTTCTGCCGTGCAAGGAGTTTTACCGAATGGCTCATCTTTCAAACAGTTGGCTATTTCCGATAAATGAATGGAGAAAGATTTTGTTTAGTTACAAGTCCAGAAGAAAGGGTGTATAACATATAATATTGATAAAGTAGAGAAAATCCATGTTCAAAACACATAAAATATAAACTTGTTTCAACTATTTTCCGACGACGCTTGAAAAGCCCTGATTTTCCATTAAAAGTCTTAGAGTAATTAATTAGTAAAAAAAGTAACCTTTTCGAAGGAGTCTTTTTTATATTATCAACCAAAAGTGGAACTCAATCAACAACACAGTAATTAAACTCAATTTGTCCATGTTTACTTAGTAATTCATCAACTCATAATTAATCTGAAAAATTTTGATTGGAAAGAATCAAGAGTATTACTGAAACTTCTTGAAATAAAGTAAACTGTTTCACTCAACCATCCTCTGTTTGGGTAACATCTATAAAAGGTACTTCTTGATAATATAATTTAACATGAGCATGAAATGGTGTCTCAATTCGATGAAACCGTGAACCGGGGAACAAAGTAAACTCAAATGATGGTAAGCGCAACACACTTCCAAGGAACTAAAATTCTTCGTTCAAAACGGCACTTACAGCAAAAAACGAAAGGAATGCGAACTGTTCCACTCAAATATTGGTCGTTTGCATATGCCTCGGTAACCCCCTGCTTTTCTTTTCTAATCATTTTGCTGCTGAATTCGAGTTGACAGAAACTTGACAAGCTTATTACAAATTTGGCAGGTGGTAATAGAATAAAAACGGTTGGTTTTTGCCTTTGGCAGGTTCCACGGTTTAGTTGTTAGGATGTTTAAAGCAAGTTCAAAGATTATGAAAGCAAGAATTTGTGTGGAGTAGCTACAACGGAAATGGGTATGCGGACTCAAGTAGAATGCAATTTTAAAAAGATATCTTCAACGCAACTGTCTCTAAAACAAATCGGGCATAATTTGATGCTGTATCAGGTACAAGATTGTCTTTAAAACAGCTTAGAACGTGTTCTGACCCATAGATAAAAGGGGAAAAAAACTACATAGTAAAGATTGCTGATCCAAGCCAAAAACGGGTGACACGATAGTGTCAAAAATCAACCAATCAGAAGCGAAGAGTCTCAAAACGGATCGTGTCACGTGACTGGTGAGGATGATGATGACGTTGATCACCTACCTCAAATCAAATGGAACAGCTGATCTGTACATGTGAAACGATCAGCCTAAAATTGTTTTTTTTAATTGTTCTAAACTGAAACATGATGTTCTAAACTGAAACATGATGTTCTTGAGAATTGTAAACTAAAATAACCATGCGTAGAAAACAGTCATACAACTTCTTTGTGTTTTATGTGGCGAAGACGAAGATAACAAGAATATTTTATACTCCTTTCCCAAGTGTTTGTTTACCTTTTAAATTTACCTACGAACGTTCAAATTTGCCACCCTATTTTTGATTGGTACATTGGTCAGCCAATGTACTAGGGCGCCCTGCTCATACCAAGTCACCTTCATTTGCCTTGCATCAGCAATCTTTACTATGTAGTTTTTTTTCTCCTTTTATCTATGGTTCTGACCGTTTTCTGTTTGATTAGATTAGACATGACAAGTTGCATACCCATTGCCATTTTTAAAAACCTTTCTGATTTTAATACACTCACATTTAATTACAAAAAAATAAACCTGTTCACTGATATGAACATCGGTAGAACTGATTTCCAACGGCCCAGAGTTGCATTGCATTAACCCAACAAGTCAGCGTACATCAGAACAATAACATGTGCCATGTTGGTGGAGTGAAAAATTCTTGGCGTACTTGCCAGGATATATTTTATGCACTGCACTAGGAACAGTTCCATTTTAGAAATTGGATCCTCAAAAAAAGGAAGAAAACAAGATGAGCCATCATAAATAGGGAAACAGTCATATACGAGTAATTCCTTTTAACAGAGCAGCATCTCATTTGGTGTAGTTTCCCATTGACAAGAATAGAAAAGAAAATGATATTCATTGTAAGCATCAGTAAGTAACGTATTTATGTACGTGTTATGCAAATTAAATTAAGTATGTACTTCACTGGGTAAGTGCATTACACTCCACTCGGTTGTAGCGACGTCACTTAAGTGCAAAGTAGCTGTAACGACAGCCGTACTGCCAGCTAACATTACATAGTCATCGGTTTCATTAGTAGCTATGATATTTTGGGAAGGTGCGGGTTGTGAGGGGGTATGTTAATGATGAAAAGTTCAACAAACAAAAGAAGTGCCGAAATCACTGCTACCAAAACCAAAGACTCATTGAATGTTTAGCTGGCTGGGTATTAAGAGATGTGGCGACAATTTTGTATTCATTTTGGTACATATACATATTTCTTTCTGCACTATGTGCCCATGGTCTGTGCCCAATGTGTATGTATAAAGCTTTTCTCGGATTTCTTCGCGATAACAGACGGACAGACAGACAGAAAAACTCACGACTTTGTTGCCCGCAACGAAGACGTTTGACGTATTTCCTTCAGCGGTGAAGGAAGTTAAATGACACCACAGCTAAAATCCGAAAATTTTCAAACTTAAAATCACATCTTTGATTTGAATGCGTAAAAATTGTATTTTAGACCCAGACCTATATGAGTTTAAATCATCAACAGAATGATTGAAATCTTAAATTCAACGATGTAAATCTTAAACGGAACGATTTAAATACATTAGAAATGCTGGGAAATATGGAATTGGATTTGATTAGCAATCATTACAATTTTTAAATCGAGCTTTCGTATGTGTTCTATAATCCGCAACATTGCATGCTCCGTGAAAACTTCATAATCCAAAAGTTTAAGAAAATATAAAAAGGACTTAGAAAAAACTGCCAATGAAAATTATGGTTCTGTCATAAATCCTCGTCATTTATCCAGCAGAATGCTTTCACTTCTGCCTGCCTTAACCCTTTCACTAAACCTGGCTCTTGTGCAAGGTATTGACTTACTTGGCTTCACCTCAACATGGTAACGCCAGACAAAAAGATTCAGCTCAAAAATTCATCCCTAAATTTTTTTGTCGATCTGAATTGGCAATATGTCAGTTTCTCTGGTGCTGTCAAAAATATGAGTGTCATAAAGACAGCACTATAAAATCGCTCCTCGAGACGGTAATGTATTTCGTAACAGTTTATTCGAAAGTGGATGAATTGACGGATACAAGTAAAATGTTCCCATCAAAGGTTATGTAAGTAGCAATCGTTTCCATTGCATCATTATTGCTTTTTCCCAAGTTCCAATCGCTCCACTCTCGTGCACATAATACGCCAAAGACTGATGCACAGTTGAATTGTAGCGGTGTGTGATTCTCGCTGTGGGAACATGATAGGGTTTTTGTGGTGGCGTAGCAGTCATGTTTAGAAGCTTTATTCTCTTTTTTTTCTCTTCTCATTTGTAGATCTGGTCTGACTGTAGTGGTATTTGGTGGAAATGTGAAGTGCGAGCATAACGGCAGGAAGAGAACCACCGGAGGAAGTGATAAATAACTTGACGCATTTGACATACTAAATTTTCTATCCTAGGGCCATAAACGATCACTATAGCAGAAGCAAACATGAGAATTTTTTTCAAAGAAAATGTGTGCTTCCCCCTTTCTCTCTTCTGTTTTTATCCAAATATAAAATAAGTCAAGAAAAAGGGGAAAACTGAGGAGAAGAAAAAAAACGGTGAGATATGCAGTCACAAAAACTTATCCATACACAGGATACTTTTGAGTGTACACAAATTCATGTCTACATTGAAATCAGAAGGAACCGAGAAAAAAGAGAAAGTACAAGTAAACATATTGTACACAGCCGTAAATGAAACCAAATGCAGGAAACGGGACGGGTGAGAGAGTATTTCGAAGAGACAATTCATACAATTTTTGCTCCAAGACTGACATGAATTCCCTGGGTGGAATATTTTATTAGCATCGTCACTCGACCGATCATTGTCTTCTCAGACAAGTACTCCTTACTTTCTTTTCACGAGTTATTTTTTGGGGAAGAAGAACTGAAACTCAAAAAATATATATTTGAGATCGTTTCTTTTTTTTCATATTGTTTTCTTGGTTCCTTTCGATATGTTTTTGTGTTTGAAGGTCCTTCTCCCTCAAACTCTCTGTTTTTTGTGGGATTATCAGCCTCACAACTCAAACAACATAAGGTATAGAAATAAAAATCATATATTATTATATTGTACCTTGCAACCATCACCGCCACTAACACCACGCTGTCTCTTTCCAACTCAACGAGCAAGAGACAACAACGGCACTTTTCCTTCCTCTTCTTCGCCACTCATTTTCGCTCATCCTTGGCGTACATTTTCACTCAAGGTAGGGCTCTCCCTTTTTTGTCGTATTTCTTTGGCGTGATATAACGGATTGTTTACACAAAAAGCACTCTCTTTGAAGGTGTTGGTGGCACACAAATTTTTACCTTGGGGCCTTCATAAAGAATCATCACCATCGAAGAATCACGCATGCAATGCAGGGTTTGTTCATCGAACCAGATATCCATACGTGTCGACTCAAACAATCACACAAATAAGAATGAAAAATATGATACGTGGAAGAGGAAGGGAGCAGAGGTGAAAGCAAAAGGAATAATATCAGCAGTGGATTATTCCTCACAATATTTATTTGCCTACTAAAATCGGCTGGCATTGGTAATAAATAATCACTCAATCGATAGACTTGAGCGGTTCTGTAAACTTTTAAGTGAGGTTACTGATGAAGACCTCTTAGCATGTCATTTCTCCATGTATTCCACTCCAGACCAAATAAAATCGAGTCTGGGATGAATTTGTAAACAAATATTGGGAAACTGAAACCTTGCGGGATGTGTACGCACTCGGTTTTTTTATACTATTTGTTCCTTGTCCCACGAAAAGAGAAATCAATGGTTGCTTTCAGGTAAAGTTTTCGATGCTCTCAGCTTGAAATACAAAGAGAAAAACTTCTTCTTCTTTCTGAAAACGTAATATATATTTTTCCTATGTACAGTGACTCCCCCAAAACGATATGTATGTAAATTTGTGCATGAATGTTAACATATTCAGTAAACATGTTTTTCGGTGTTGCCATGAGCAAGAAAAGAATTACAGCGCGTTACGGCGAAGACCATTTGTCAACATCGTGCGATGTGTAGTCACCTTGTTGGTTACCGGAAAACGTTCACAATACATGAAATGATCTCTAGATGTGTTGATGTACAAATTTGGGCATGAAAACTATTTTATCACATTTGAAAATATTCCTTAGGATAACTCAAAAGTAACCATTCAATTTGATAGTAAATAGATTGGAATGGATGGAACAAAAGAATTTTAGTAGTGTAGTAGATGTTTTAAAAATCGTCAAGAGTAATTATAATGACAACAATACGTTCTTGAGATCTTTTGCAGCCCCTTTTATAAAGATAAAGCAGCAGAGGATCGTATAAAGATGCTTCGCTGTGTCCAACTGTCACAGCCCAACCTCCGACAAAAAGACCTGAAAATTGGCACTCTTAACCAGCAACCAACAATTTTGCTTGATACAAGCTTTTACACTATTTGGCCAACAGTGCGAAAGGTTAACTGATGACAAAGTTCAAATCGCAAAACTTCATGATTTGTTTAACAAGTGCTTCATAATGGGCTGAAAAAGTACTCCATATTGTGCTAAGCAAGTGCTTTGTGTGGCTTTCGTTAATTTGTAAGTCTGTACAACCGCGCTGGTTTAATACAAAGAACTTAAATACGTGGCAAAACCACGAGCATGCATCTCGATAGGCGAAAGTGAGCTGGAATATTTTTGAAGGAATGGTCTACTCAAGATTAACTAAACCGTTAACGATATTTGCATCTCACCTTACGCGCAAGACGTTAGAGTAGCCATCTGGTATTAGGATCCTAATGGCACTGTTATCTTCAAACAGCTCTCCCCCAAACTACATTAGGTATTTTTCTGTTCAGCGAGGCATTGAGACTTCTAATGTGTCGTGGTGAAACTTCGTGATAATTTCATTGTAGGAACACGACAGCAGCAACAAGAAAATGAGATACGATCGGTGTATTTTACCATATTTTGGCTCTTTTTTTGTCCCTTCTTGACATTATCTTAATGATAGGAATAATAAAGATAATAATAGTAAGCATCGCTTCTAGTAACTCTCGCAGAGGGTTCTTTCGTTCAATGTGAAGCAAGTAGTTGTACGGCGTATATAGCAGATACCTTTAATCTTCATTTTAGCTCCCCTAACTACATGAAACGGCTTACTCCGAGTGTAATTGCATGGAAATGTGTATTCCAATAAATTGTCCCATTTTTTATTCATTTTGGTACAAATTTCTTTCTGCCCTATGTGCGGCTTGTCTGGGCAATGCCATGGCAATTTGGAAATGCAATGTACAATCACAATTAAATAACGGGAAGGTTACAAAAATACATTTAGACAAAACTGCTGTCACCATGTGCTTGTTGATAGACAGATGAGGCCCATCTTCCCTTGATGAGTAATAACTTCGAAAAGATTTTTTTTTTTCATTTCTAATCCAACCTAGTTGATCCCCCAAACACACGTTGCATGCTGTTGAAGGAAGAAATCGTCTATTTTAGTAATGTCTTCCTATTTTATAAAACCAATAGCAAAGCAATGCCATGTATTGTGCTCCAGAAAATCCACACGAAGTTCAATTACCTTTTCATTTCCGTAAACGTTACGAGCTTGTTTGCTAAGGGCATTTGCTGTTTGCATTTTGCATCCTTGTTTAAATTTTTGAAGTTTGTCTTTGTTGTAAAAGTACTCAGATGCTCCTGGATTTCGTCAGGCCTGTACTCACATCGGACTACTTCTAATCCTGACAAAGCTTTGAGCAACTATATACGAACTGTACTTCCTGAGAGCCGATTTCAAAGGGATAAAATCATGTCCATCTCATTTAATTTAAAGTTTTCTCAGTTGACGTGGAAACATCAATTACACTATTTTACAGCAACGCGTGCAGCGCTATACACGCTGACCACCATATTCCGTACAATTTGCGTGATCTAATGCATACTTCCCTCGGAAATCGTGTGATGACTGCTGCCTCTAGCTGCTGGACGTTGATAGAGGTGCTGGCAAGAGATGGATAGACATATTTCTCTTTGTAAAAGCTGTCAGAATGACAAGCAAGATTAGCACTTTATCAAACCACAATATTTATTTACGTGTTTTCACTTCCTCTCTCCCGAGTTCGGTATGAGGAATCAAACACCATCGAAACGGAGCATACATAACGCCACTGTTCTTGCAAAAAGGTGTGTGTGTGTCTGTGTGTGTGTACCACATTAGACCCTATTAATACGTATGTCACAACGGCTATTTTCCGTGGAATGTTGCCGGAAATTGAAAAGGATCCAGTGGTGTTTTGAATAAAAAGCCTTTTGATTCAAACCCACTCCTTGTCAAATGCTTTTGACTAGAACTCCAAGTAAGGCTTTCACTTCCACACAACCCACACACATGCACATCCCGCACAGGCGACTGGAGATGAACGGTTTTTAAATGAAACGGAAAGGTACACTCATAAAACTAGACCTTTCTACATGCATACTTTGTGTGGTGGCACATAAAAGCCGTTAATTTCTTTAGTTAAAAAGTAGCGATACCAACATTTTGTATATAAACTACCGTGGTTTTTCAGGGTTTTTTACGTGCAACTACAAAAACATTAGACAAAAGGGGGAAAATATACGTATTTATACCGGCAATCATTGGTGCTTATAGTATCACACCAACAAAACATTGGACAACAAGACAGTTTTGTATTCTTGATAATTCCAGAAACATATCTCCCCCTACTCGCCAAGCCTGGATCGAGTGGCAGCGGTCCGACAGTGTGAGCGGAATGACAATACAGGCACTCAAATTCAATTTATTTGTGCTTTCACTGACAGTCTTCCTATAAATAATCGTACGATTATTGTTTTACTTTTTATTATTCCTTTTATGAAACCAAAAAATGAATTACGACGTCTGTTTGCTGCTTTTCTGCTAAATACTATGCGACCATTCCCACTATCGCTGTTTTAAGCTATTGGGCAAGAGATATTCTGTTCATCTTTGGTGTTTTATGTCCATCCAATTCTTTGAGCCTTACTTTTAGTCCCAATCATTTACGACATGTCAATACTAAAAAAACATTATATGCTTATCATCATCGTCAACCTTTTTAACTTTGATTGATCTGTACATGACGCAAACAAAACTGATCCGCCCATTGTGATAAAAAGCTGTGATCATCATTTTTTTTCGACAAAAATCAGAGAAAAAAGTGGCCCTTTAAAGGTGTAACTGAGCAGAGGTATGTCAGACTTCAAAACGTCATTGATAAATTAGACAAAGCAAATGAATCAAAGGGATCTACGTATGTATGGAACTCGACAAACACCTAGTGACATGGTATATCAATAAAGAGCAAAAAGTTCTTTCTGTTTTCGCTATAATGCAGTTGAGTTGTAGAAAGCTGATTTTTTTCCAGAGATAAACCAAGACATCTGACGCACGACTTGTTTCACTTGCCTAACGAACCCGAACGCTTAATGACAAAGTTTGGGCTCTACAAAAAAGTAAGCAACATAAGTAGTAATTGTCAAACAGAAGGAAAAATCATCTATACATGCACACACAGTCAACTAGATATGCTTGTCGTCGAATAGTAACTGAGCTTATGACGACAAAACCAGTCCCACTTATTAACTTTTACTATAAAAGTGTACTGACAGTCTGTTCGTCCGTCGGGCTGTTTCTGGTTTAGCCTTGTCCTTCGTTAAAAACCTCTTCGTCTTTTGAGCCATTTAAATCAAAATATTGAACTCTTCAACCATCTGACTGAAAAACTTTCCTTACAGAACTGACTACGAGATATATTTCAAAACATTTATAAATATTGTAGTAGAAGGACTCTTCACTTCAAAACGTCAAAGTAAAACCCAGTGTAATTGCAGAAGATTTCGCAATGCCTGCTTGAAATATTGCCTGATACGTTTCCAAGAATACCACATGAACATTTTATGATTCATTCTTATCACATGTACGTACGTATTAGTTGTTTTTTTACTCCACACTCTATCGAGGGCAGTGAAATAAAGTCTGAAGAAATACTTCATCATAAGAGAGTTCTAAAGACCATAAAAGGCAGATGTTTAAGATGTATATGAACTGAAATGAATGTCTATTCAAGGGAAACGTATAAAGAGAAACTAGTGTGTACATTTTGCTTTCAGTTAATCTCTCAATCACAAAAAAAGTGCACAATGGAGACAGACCGTCAAGCTTTCTACTTTTTTCAATGGGAGTATGTGTTTACTAAGCAAGGGAGAACGTCCAAATCCAATTTTTTCTCATTAGGCGCAACTTTCTTTTTTTTCTCCTTTTTGTAGTAACTTATTTCTGATGTACATAGAGCTAAGTAGATGGTCGTTTCCTGTAAAGCTGTCGTGTACCTTTTCCTGAATAAGATACTTTACTGGCGAACTGTCTGTGTGTTTCTTCTCAAGTTCAGGTTTTTCAAGGGAATAATAGTTTTACTGGTTTCAGCAGTGGGTTTGTGAAGTCGTGTAGTAACATTAAAGAAAAGAAAGCCGAAAAATATCTAGAAAAGTTGAAAATCTTCTCTCAAGTGAGACAAGACGAAGAAAGCCGGACATGAGACACAATGAAGATACTTTTCACAGAGTGAGTGTCACTTCAAGTAAGGAAGTCGACGAAGCGTAGCCAGTGCTTAGCTAACCCCTTTACCGTCTTGTCTACCTCTTAACTTACTTGACACCGCAGATATTACAAAGTAGTCACAGTTCTATGTATTCTGTTTTCGGTATGTGCACATATGACACACATGTGCGTTAGTTATAGAACATACCAGCCCGTTACACACCGAACCCTTAAAGTAGCGAAAGCGCCATGCACCTCGTACCATGTACGAAAATACCTGTACCCCTCGTACCAAGTACAAAAATACCCGTACTCCTCGTACCAAGCACAAAAACACCCATGCCCCTCGTACCAAGCACAAAAATACCCATACCCCTCATACCAAGTACAACAGTACCCGTAAGCCTCGAACCA
>VICI01003785.1:0-12350 GCA_019593645.1 Akabosia matsudoensis
TATTTCAAATCATTAATGAACTCAAGCAGAAAGCATTTTACAATGAAATTTTCATTTTCACGAATTTGCAAATGCCATTCTGGAGAAAGATTTTGTAGTGAATGCTTGGTAAAAACGAGCTTTTTTTGAAAGTGAATATGATATCTATTCATTCAAGTTTGCGCAGGCAAACTGCACTTTCGAAAGTTACAATCCCCGATGTACAATTCTAATATAAGACGCTGCCAACATCTCTTATACGGACACCAGTGCTAGAAATTGCGCAATGTATGCAACTTGTTCTTTGTACCTGGAGGAGTGCCAAGTAAAAGATTTACTTGAGTATTATTGACATTTTTGTACTCCAGCATCTACATTTTAAGCAATATTACTTTTTATTAGTCCAATAAATAGTCGAAAACGCATACTTTTTCCTCCACTTTTCTTCCAACTGCATACAAACTAAATTAATTGTATCAAAACGAACTTCCCCACAGCAAAATTGATATGTTGGAGTTTTCTAAGCAACCTATAAATGGAATTTCTTGGACTTGGATAAAGTTTGCTTCCAAGTTATTTGGTAGTTAGGAACGCAAATAATATAGGTGGTGTTATACTAGAGTCTAGAGTTTCATATATTATTATACTCGAGTATTACTGTTGCTACATATTACATCAAAAACTCGATTCTACCGATCTTACGATCAAATACGATTAACCGTTCCATTATATGGAGGGTCAAAAGCTAAGCAGTGAGCCCTCAGTTGCATAGAAACCCCTTAATGAATTTTCCTTGAGTTACACCATTGAATGAACAACGGCCGCTTTTTCATTGAAATGGTTTACTCGTTTGTTCAAGACATTTGTAAATTGATCTAACAAGAAGCATGAAACCAGAAAAAGTTGCTGAAGAGAACTTCAATCAAAACAACCATGATTCGTCGGAAAGCCGGTTGTTCACTACTCATATGCATGCAACGCTGATTCAGTCGTTTACGAATCGGAGTTGTACAAGCAAACATGAGCACAAACGTGCTCATGAACTTTCCCTTTTGCACATATCGGTAGTGGATATATAAACCCGTAGTTGAACTGAAGTACGGTCATAGTGTCAAAAAAGTTTTGAAAGCATTATTTATGAGATGCCACACTGTCAACTCTGACTGATTTAAAGGTGAAGCAAACCCGGAAACATAAGCTAAAGCTATATGCTCATCTATTCATAGAATTACCTACTGTGTTTTGGTCGAAAGAAGCGCTTAGTCAGACTACGATCATGTACCAAGTATTAACCCCTGTACATCCGTATGGTAGCATACATAATATTCTTCACTAAAGAACTTGATTACATCCTATTCCAATAAAGAAATCGTACGTTTTGTTAATGCTTTTCAATAATCTAGGGAAATCGTCAAGTTAACTTAAATACTGAATGAAAATTAACTGTAAATTATGTTTTTCCCATAAAGCTCAGCTCCCATATATAATGGTTGGTCGTAAACAATTGGCTACTAATATCAGTGTAAGGACTGAAATAAAATCGATTGTGTTTGATCAATATATGTATTTTATTTTATTAATTTTCAACAAGATCGCTTAAGGATGTCATTGGTTGCTCTCTATGCATTAAGTCTTCTTTGACATATCACAATATATCTATGGTGGCCGGCTGCCTGATCCCTATGACTTTTTGTCCTTGAAATTTTTCTTCTAAATTTATCAACCGAAAGTTTTTTCTCTCTTATTCTCTTTTGCATTTTAGACTCGATACCCTTGATGGTTTTTGTTTTAAAAAAATCACTGTAATGTAAGGTAATGCTATTCATAAACAAAACTTGCTTCAATAGTAATTCTCATGTTGACAGAATTGTGGAAACATAGTAGTCACGACGAGGTAGACATTTACATAATGATCTTTTCATGCAAAATGTGCACTTTAAATTAGAGTTTGACGGGCGTACCACTTCAAATGTTTACACTCAGAGAACTAGTCCACTTCCCTAATGAAATTGACGACACTTTCCAGAATTTTGTCGCGGTGAATATTTCTCAAGGGCNCTAGTCCACTTCCCTAATGAAATTGACGACACTTTCCAGAATTTTGTCGCGGTGAATATTTCTCAAGGGCATATTGATATTACTATATATAGGTTTGTCGGAGTTCTGACTGATGACCATTTGAGGGATTCCCCTAAAACTATATTCCTTGGTTCTTGTATTTCCAAGTCCTTATACGCCCTTAAGTTTAAGTCCCCCTTTGAGGCACTTCCAAACGCATTTATTCCCCCAAGTGTTGATTGCCCTAAAGTAGATGGGCATGAAATAATTTTAAATTACAAGTGCATATGTAAGCTTGTAACCAAGTTTAATTGGATTATAGTCTCTAACTAACCCAAATGAACCATTCTGCATGTGAACTGCAAAATTTAACTACACTAAAGTACAAGATTGTGAGGTATGACTACGAGATCTTCTATGTCCTGTTGTACCAAGTAATATGTTTGGGAATTGGTATCAAAATACATTATTACTTTCCATTCTTGCAAATTTATGGCAATATGCGGACTGTATGTGTACAACTACGTTATGATGTATTCCACATTATATGGTACCCTTAAAGATAAGTGAGTGGCCATAGGGTGACCTACACACTTGAAGAATAACTGCGATTGCGAATCATTAAAAGGGAAGTTGCACATGAGGGGGTATAAGAACTTGGCGGTACAAACAAATGGGAATCCCCCAATAGGCTTATGGCCTATACTCATTTCTCGAGATACTATTTCCAGGAGAAAATACTCACAAGAAGAAATGACCATAAGAAAATGTTCTGTAACCATATGCATATCGAGTATGCATGGCTATCTCGTAACATAAAGCTCATGACGAAATGATCTGTTAATCAGCACAAGAGAGAAAGCTTGTTTCATAATAGTAAAACAAAAAATATGACCATTCCAAGGTAAAAGGGGATATGACGTGTAAAAAGAGTAACAAGGAAATAGACGCTAAATTCGTTTTTATCTGAGAAATGGTAAAAGTTGCGAGAAACAAATGGTACTCCTTTTCCCTTTACGCCTTAGAATATTTTTCAGAGAAAAACGAGCTTAGAGTCTATTTTCCTGTTTTCTTTTTTAAACGTCATATCCCCTTTTCCTTGAGAGAGTCACGAATGTGCATGTTGTAGCGGTGGTAGTTGGCTAGAAATACATAACCAGAAAATAGTTTTAGCTTTCCTTTCTAAACAAAGCAACAATACCAATACAAATGCCTCGTGGCTCATTATATTAACCCTAATCGTAACGATTATTACTATCAACTATAATTGAGTAACCAATTTGTGATGATTTTCTGAATTTATAAGAAATGGGTTCCGGCTGCTAACCCTTTTTAAAGGATTCCACCAACTCCGAAAACTTTCCTAAAGCCACATTCCACGATGGTTGTACTGCCAAGTCCACATACCTATTCCTTCAAGTGTAAATTCCAATTTAGGGGTTCCCAAACACATTTATCCCAAAAGTGTGTACATTGTCCTAAAGCACATGGGTGCTAAATTATTTTTAAGTACAAGTACACACATACTTTGGAAAACAAGCCTAATTGGCTTATAAGTTCCCATCCATTCAACCATTCTCTATTGGAGTACAAAAATTATCAGGTACTACCTGAGTTTGCTTGCTTGCTCATGCTTTTCTATTCATAATATTTCCATATATTTTATCCCACACATATTTTACTAATACCTGTGAAGCAATCTCCTTCATTCAATCATTTGCTTCCTAGACAAAAAACAGGTTTCATGTGTTCAATCAATCAATGGTACATATATAAAACGGGTTTCTCTCTGTCAAAAAAGACAGAAACACCAATCCCTGGAAATGTGTACAAATCGGGACATAAAATTTCGAGGGAAGGCGTATTCTGCGATGCCTACATACTGACCAATGCAAATTTATCGAAAATTGCATACACAACACATTGTGTCTGTTATACTCATTCATTTTAGGGCAATCTACTCACTAGGGGAGCCCCTCAGAGGGCAATTCGCACATGAGAGACTATAAGGATTGGACAATACAAGCAACGGGAATTTGGTTTTGGGGGAAGTTTTTGTGCGTAGGGGAATCCGTCAAACGACTAATGGGCTAGTACCATATGAAATATATGTAAAACCATGTCTCTGCATGAAAATCCAAACATTTAGGTAGTTAGATAACTAGTTTTATTGAATACTTACATAACAGTAACATCCACAGCTCCCTTTTTTCGCTGCCATGGCTCTGATTTTAGCTGCCATAAAAAAGCAAAACGAGATGACCGGTTGAGATTTTTCACTGTTTTCCACGGTAGTGAAAATCTGCTACTTTCATTCCCCTTGTCCATTTTAACATGGACGGAATAGCAACACTAAGCGTTTATTTCATGGCGGAAAGCGTTTACTCGAACGGCATTGCATCAATCGGAGATGGTTATCCTTTTGGCGATATCTATTTTGACCTAGGTCACAGTCAACGTTCGACAAAGGTTGTTATAAACTGCTACCCTTTAGCCACTGCTACTGCTAACTGTTTTCCTATGTCGTGCGTTAACGGATAGCAATTTTCCTGTACCTACCCATTTTATAGCAGCTAACATCAGAGCCATGGCACCGTAAGGGAAAGGGCAAGTGTGGACGGTTTTCTTATTTATGTACAGGGATCTTCAGAAACATGTATACATATTATTTTGGATTTTTTAAGTTCCTTAATTGTAGTTTAAAAAAAAACCATAAAAATTTCCCCATTTACTTAATAAAGCTAACCTTAACTCGTGATTCGAGTTCGTGTACCTGCAGAGTGGCACGCAACACTAATCCTTTCGGAGTTCGACTAGCAAATCTAAATCATCGAACGAACCGTTTTCACATTTGTTTTCTTAACAAACGATACCCAAATTTGCTGCTAGTGGTTTGTACAAAGTTAAAGATTGCCATGAAGACTAGATGGGGAGAAGTTATGATAAACCCTATATACAAAATTTAAAAATCCAAAATTACATGTATACATGTTTCTGATATTCTTTTTTATACTTTTTACCCCCAGCCAAAAACTGCAATGTTAACCAACTTTTATCATCAAAAATGAAGAGAATTTGTACCAGGAAAACACGTAAAACCATTGGTGTGCGAAGGATACAATCTGCAATATTGTAAACAAAACCAGCAAACATAATTCGCAATATCGCAATGCAACTTTTCCAACAGTACACATCGATCATATAGTTTAGTTAAGTAATAATTAGTGTTTTGTAGACAAATGTAAAGCCGACATACTTATAAGGCATCTTCACACCACCAAGTGCAATTTTTCTTGAAAATATAGTAAAACAAAGAACAGAATCATAGCTCTATAGACCATACTAATTAGCTATTGGATTGCCCTATGTGGTGTACATTATAAAGAACAGGGTTTTCGCTTTACATCCTAGTACTAACCTATATGGCTTACAGATTATAATTCGCAGAAACCTTCCTTAATAGAGACACACGAGATGTGCACGAAAAATGAAGCCTTTGAAGTGAGTAACTGTATCTAAGTCAATGGTTGTCTCAGTTTCAAACATCCCATTTTAGTAACCATCGTTTTTATTGCAACTTAAGCTTTGATAACCCTTCTAAGAATGTATGTTGACATGAAGGCCACTTGATTATCTGTTAAAGAAAAAAACCGATTGTAACACAAATCTATTCGCAACCAGTAAGTACGTATTGCCAAACATTCGTATATATTAATTCTGATAACTTTTGTCTTTTCATGTTTGAAAATTTCCATAGATTTGTAGGTTCAATGACGTAGAAAAGTACGATTTTTATACTATTTGAGTTAAATCGTACACCATTCAGTAGGCGTAACCATACAATCAAAAGTCATGCCCGTGAGATACTACGTGTTTCTCACGCATCGATATTGCTGACATGACACGTTCCAGGCAATAAACCTTCTCTTTCATTCAGCAGGAATTACCGCAAGAAATCATCATCAAGATATTTTATGTAAAGCTTAAAAGATCGTTAAACATGCGTTACGTGTAACTAAAAGGGGGAAAACTGATGAATGGGACCTTTCTTCAGTACGAAGAAATACTTCACTTATTTTCATGCAATAAAATTAGCTGGATCATATCTCCTGTCTGTCGATCTCCAAACTACGGTCTTAACGTGGGCCTGATATTGCAAATACAACTAGCCTTCTTTACGACCATCTTTACAGCCAGTTAAAGCCCGGATGTTCTTATGCGCAAGTGTGCACATGAGTCATTTCAACGCGTTTCATTATCCGTTCAGGGGTTCAGTAAATAAGTATGGATTAAACTCAAGTCAGTGTACAATGTACAATACACATGCTATGCATATTATTTTCTGATTGTAATAATGCACGTGGATTAAGCCCTAATTTTTCGAATTCTCTTTTTCTTAACTTTTTACATTCTAAAAAAATCCCTAGCTCATATGATTCTGATATCCTATTTAACCTGCAGATAAAAATTCCCAAAACAAACCTTAGTAGCTTGTGTCGGAGAATCGTACGAAAATACAGGCTCTAATATTGGACATGACATTGTCCTTGTCGTGAAAGATTTAAATCAGAGAAGCGATTAACAAAGTACCTACAACTAGTTTTAAGAATAGCATCTGAATCCCAGCCATACATAAACTCCGATTGGCTTTTAAGCATGGTGATAACTATATCAGTTGTCGGCTTTTCGCTCTACATCAGCATTGAATTTTCTCCAATTTGTTCAAATTTGATCACCACTAAAATTTTGTCTAGAATTCCCAAGTTCAGCCGTAGAATACTCTTATATATCGCCATTAAACACATTGTATACAACTTCGGGTGTAGATACAATTACATTCATTTTTCAAAATGATGAGATCATAAGCAATGTATGAAAACCTTGGTCACAAATTGGAGAGACGAATATATAGCCATAGAAGGTTATTGTAGTTTGGAAAATATTGACTAGCATATATTTACGATAGGAACACAAAAGTAATTGAGTTAAATGCCTCTTATGTAGTCCTTTATCACTTCAAATTTTGGGCTTTATTTGCAAAGTACAAGCACTTACGGTTCAGTTAAGTTTTTACTCATTTTTTTGTTACAAACCCTTATCTTACAACTATCATGTTAGCTATGTCATGGCATTTTAGCATACACCAATGTTGTCGTTCCTGTTGTTACTAAGCGACATCGCTCACATCAACTAAAACATCTACTACCGCATGGTCTTTTTCAGTTCACTAACCGCCGCTTGTGGTGGTGGTTCCATTGACACGGCATACTTGACTACACATGTCTCCTCATCATAACTTTTGGTTTCAAATTGACACTTTCTTTCGTTTGCGTTATCTCGTGCTACTTATTTTCTTTATCGGTTCCATAGAAAATGTTACTCAGGTACATTTTTTCTTACCTGAGTCACCGGGTCACCGGTGTTGCCTCAATGAAAACTCTCTGATCAGTTGAACTGACTCTATAAACTTAATCTAACCATGACTCTCAACTATGTTTGCTGAATGAATAATTTTAGCAGTTGTACAGCCGTTGTAGGCATCTCAAATATCTATTATGCTGATAATAAAATTGGACGGGGATGTATTTGCTCTCTTGATGATTCAAGCTCAGTTGATGTCATTTTCGGCCAAAAACTATTTCATTAAATAATTTACAATTTTAAACGCATAATGCTGTGTACATTGGCGAAAAAGGAAGTGATGACAGTCTGTGCTCCGTACTTATCGCAGGATGATATTCGCAGAGAGATATGCGTGATATTTTTTAGATGCAGTGTGTGCATGAAAGTTGCCAAAAGTTGTGCCAGCAACAAAGCTTGTATATATTTCTCTCAAGGAAAGTTGACATTGGGTAACGGGCGTTTCGTAAAAAAATATTACAAAACTCCTGTTAAGAATTTTACCGGTAGATGTTCATTGATGGTGGTTTTTCGGTTCCTGTGCATGTTAAAAATACTGCCGGTTTTCATGGAGGAAGGAAAGTGGAGGAAAATTGCACATAAAGCTTCTTACGCGGAGCAAGTCAACGTGGAACTAGAACTTGTTCACATGCCGACTCACTGGTGATGCATCATGACACATGGTGTGAAAAGTTGAAAGTGATTAGTTTCTTACTGGTAAATGTAAACCTTTCCTCCGTCGACACTAGGGCTTTTCTCCTTCATTGCAGTTAAAAATGAGACGTGACAATTCAAAGTGGACGAGATGCCTGGGGGACACTCAAGTATTATGTTGATCGATATCAGTGAATTAATTATGTTATGGCAATAACAGCAGCGAAAAGTTTGTGTGTACTAGAGAAGCAGCATGGCTTCCGGAACTAAACTTTCTCTTCTGCATTGTTTCCTTGTCATCGCACAATGCTCAGGCAGGTGGCATGATAATACGCATACTCAAACACATAAGTCAAAGACAGTGATTGTAATGTATTTTACGGGTTTGGTATGAAACTTTGCGTAATCCCGACTTTTTCAATTTTCATTTTAAATATGATTTAGTAGCACATGACATATCTTCGATGCTACGCTACAATTATATTATCCGTTCCATTATTTAAAGTGTCATCTCAACATTTTGTTAAATGTTAACAATATGTTTCATGAATCTCCATAAGGTTTTGAGTGTGATCGTGTATACTGAATTCCTATTTCAAAGCAAACTTTCCTTTCTATTTCAGTTGGCAGTCCGAAACTAGTCAAGTTGGATCTTTTCGATAGTCTTCATTTGCACAATCAGTCGTATCCAGGCGTTTCACTGGGAAAAGGAATTCACAAGTTAAGTCCAGGTGTCTTGTTCTCAGGTAAGTACTTGCTTTACCAATCAATGTGAAAACCTTGCAAAATTTACTTCTTGGATTTAGGTGACTACCGAGAGATCATGGTTTCCAGTGATTGGGTAGAGAGAATACGAGCTCAAATTTCAGCTTATGGGACAAACGATTTCACGATCTCAGCAATAATTAAACAGAATCCGAACAACGTAGGGACGATTCTAGCCTTCTCAAAAGGCTTGCTTAGGTTTGTAAAGAAATTTCAGTTCTTGAAATAGCAAGCATCGTATTTATAAACTTGTGAATTATTTTTCAGTGCGTTAGAGATTCAATCGAGCGGTCGTAAAAATGAACTGAGAGTCATTTCCGGATCTTTAGTAGAAACATTTCCATTCCAATTGGCTGACGGTAGTTGGCACCGTTTGGCCGTCACATTTTCGGCGTCTGAAGTTAGTATATTAGTGGACTGTTCACCTGTATATAAAAGAGTTCTTAAATTTGACCCTGTCACTGCCATCTTCAATTCACTTAACATATCCATTTGGATAGGCCAAAAGACGACATCACATTTTTTGTACCAGGTCAGTGCATCTAGCCTCCATGTCAAGTATCAAAGTCAAGTGTTTACATTAAAAACTCACAAAAACGGTATCTCACCTAGGGTGCAATGCAAGATTTGCAGCTTACTTTCGGCCCGTATGGTTATTTGTCACAATGTCCACAAGTGGATAGTCAGTGCCCAACATGCAGCGAGTATACTGCCTTAAAACTATCTTTCGCCTCATTGCAGTCACAAATTCAAATGCTAACAGACAGGGTGAGTGCTTTAATCTATCCTTTTGCCAATATGTTTCAATAATTTCAATGCCATTTCAAGCCATGCT
This sequence comes from Akabosia matsudoensis, assembly GCA_019593645.1. NCBI lineage: Eukaryota > Metazoa > Arthropoda > Collembola > Entomobryomorpha > Paronellidae > Akabosia > Akabosia matsudoensis. The sequence continues at coordinate 9,692 of VICI01003785.1, forward strand.
GAAAACTCAAGATTTATTTGTGATTTAAGAATTCGTTTCCCAATTTTTCAGCTGAACAAAGCAGAAGCACGCCTGTCAGATGTGGAACAGTGTGAGTGCCAGAAATCCTGTCGTGTGAACGACACCTCCGTCTTTGGTGATGGATTTTCGTGGCGTCAGAACTGTGACATATGTACATGCAAGGTGAGCCGCTAAATATCAAACCAGACAAGCAACGAGATATTTATAATGCAGCGAGGTTGCACGGCGATGCGAATTGATGTTGCACACATAGCAGTCTAGACATAATGTTTCATGTCCAAAGATGCTTTTTTTCTGAGTGAAACTAACACGATTTTAAGTCATATAGTTTTATGTGTGATTACGTCATCATACTTAATGAAGATATTTTACATCTGGAACTCGTCTTCAACAGTGAACAGTTGAACAGTTACTGTCGTCATCTTTCCTATTGCATCCTCAGGACTCAATATATCAGGATGCAAAATATGAATGTTCAAAAAACGTTTCGTCGGATTATAATTGTTTTTAACGCAAACCGTTTTTCTTTTTTCCAGAAAGGTGAGGTCATGTGTCAGCCTCTGCAATGCCCGCAAGCAAAGACTTGTAAAAACCCCATATCAAAACCTGGCGATTGTTGCCCAACGTGCCTGAGTGAGTGTGCCTATTTAGTAAATGATTAAGTGTACCAAAAGTGTTGATGTGAAGAATCAAAATACGATTATTCAATGATTTAACATAAAATTGCATTCTCCAACCTTTTTTTCCGTTTATAGAGCAATGCTACTTTCGTGGCAAAACTTACGACCACGGCGAGTCAACGTCGATTGTAGAATGCACACATTGTGTGTGCACAGATGGTTCAATGCAATGCAAAAAACGCGATCCAGAAAAGACATGTCCCCAGTTAACATGTCCTCTTAAAGATCAAGTCGTAGTTAATGGAGAGTGCTGCAAAGTGTGCCGAGGTAAGAAATGATAATATTATGAGTTAAACACCGCTTCTGAAATAAAGTTTTTGTAATGGCTTATAAATTTATGATCCATCAGGAGCAAATTATTGCGCTAGTCATGGTCACCTATGCCACGCAAATGCTACCTGTCTTAATTTACAAACTACGTACACTTGTCAGTGTAAAGACGGTTTTGTCGGAGATGGGGTGAAATCCTGCATGGACGTCGACGAGTGCCTTTTAGAGCGACATCAATGCAGCAGAAATTCAAAATGTGTAAATACCGTAGGCGATTATACGTGCGAATGTAATTCTGGATTTAAACAAGTTGAAAAGTATCAATGCGTAGATGAGAATGAGTGCGCAGCCAACGGCACAAATAGGTGCCATTTGCACGCAACCTGTACTAACACAAAGGGCTCGTACATTTGTACATGCAACCCCGGTTACAGTGGGGATGGGGTTCATTGTGCACGTAAGTCCTCAAGATTACTTTCGTGGTCGTGAGTTACGAAAGTCGCTTAAATACCTTATAATTTTGGTGCTTTACGCAGCAATATGTAATCACACATGCGAAAATGGAGGGATCTGCATAGCTCCAGACGTGTGTTCCTGCCGGTCAGGTTGGGAAGGAATTAGATGTGAGACTGACATTGATGAATGCCTAAGAGCAGGGAATTCAACTGAAGAAACGGATGCACTTTGTCCGCCTAATGCCTTCTGTGTCAATAAGCCAGGCTGGCATCTTTGCCAATGTGTTGATGGATTTCAACTAAGTCATGTTCAACCTGGAGAATGTATTGGTAAGTCTTTCTTTTAATACCGAGGGGAACGGTGAATCATTCTTTTACAAATATTCTCGCTTAAAGTGAAAGAGTACGTTTAAGTGAAAGGTCATCGTAATTGAAGTTGATGAATGGGATGCTCCAAACGATGTGCTGATTTACGAATTTGTCAACTTTTGGTTTTTACAAACAGATATTGATGAGTGTCTCGAGGAGAATTCTTGTCCGATCGGTCTGCGGTGTGTAAATACAGTGGGATCATTTGAGTGTCAATGCTCAGAAGAGGATGAAAACTGCTCTCCAGGTTGGAAAGAAATAACGTAGTGCATATGCCTAAATCCATTTGCGTCGTTTCCTCTTAAATCATGTGAATTATGTTGAGCCCAAAATCGTGCTTGAGCTCACCATAATTCGGTGAAGAGTAAATTAATATCTTCTATGAGACACAGTCAATTTCTGACGTTTTTCGTGGTTTTGTTGTCATGTGCAGGTTGTTTAGATGAAGGCATTATCCATTCACTAAGCTCAACCTGGCTCAGGCAAGACTGTAGCTTATGTGTATGTGACCCTACGACAGCGACAGTTTCGTGTAAACGCAGCAGAAGTCAAGATGATCTCTGTTCGGAAATATGTACCTCACCCTTAGTCAGCAATTTGACTGATGAGTTTTCCTCTATTGCCAATATGTGTTGTAAGAATTGTGATGGAGCTACTCTACCAACGCCTACTGCAATCATAACAAACATTACTTCTACCAGTCTCATCCTTCCCTCACCAGCCCCAGTGTCTATTCAACTTAGAACATGTCTACATCAACTCTATCCGAACGTTCGCTACAAGTCCGGTAACTTAGTTTTTCATTTGTGTTTCCTGTTTTATAAATGATATTTGAAAGCATAAAGAAATACTTGTCGTAATGAC
>VICI01003786.1:0-12348 GCA_019593645.1 Akabosia matsudoensis
CAAGGTCTAATTTCTCAATTGCTTCTAGAGTAGATGAATAAATATTGCAAGGGAGGATGTGATCAACACTTGTCGAGAGCTGGTGTGTGCGCACAGGGCTGACTATGTTTTTGAAAAGCGAAAGGATAAACAAAAACAGCGCGTTGATAGTTATCTCTTGTTTTTTAATGGAGTGTTTGGTGTTAGGATTAGGAATAGGAAGTTTTTTGTGAGTGTGTCATAAAGCCTCTGAATCATATTTGCAACTATTGCAAGAACATGTTGCGGATTTTAATTTCAGTTGGTATTAGTTATAAGGTGATAACACCAAAAAAAGAATCCAGTTTATTTTGAAGGGAGAGAGAGCTACACCGATTTTCTAAAAAAAAAGGAAATCCAATTTGGTTCAGTATTTTAGCCACAAAAATATACGACGATATTTTATCTAAAGCTTCTGGTATATTTTCAGTATAACCCAGTTTTAGTTTTTCCTGACTAAAAATGAAAACTACGTATTCATAACCAGTTTGGTGGTTGTTTTTAAACATTCTGATAAGATTTGTACTGGTCTCTTCTGAGTTGTAAAAGAAATGTTCAATTCTATTCGTATGAAATAAAAGTAGCACAGATATCGCGCTGTGAAATATGTGTATTGATTTTATACACAAAAATTGACATGCTTTATCCTTCACACGTATAAAAGTTACTAGTATAGATGGATACCAAAGCAGAATTTTTATTTGGTCTTGTCAAGGATATTCGTTTTAGTTTTGACTTGTGGGCTGCTATATAAGTTCTTATTATTAGTCATGCTCGACTTGAAATCTTGCAAAAAAATGCATTACTCATCATCATCCTTCTGAGTTTCGTGATAGTGGTGAAGTAGTGTTGGTGGCTTGTCTTGTCAGTACACAGCCGTTTTCTGACTTGTCTCGTGGCAAATCATAAGCTCGAGGTGACAGCAAGTCTGGAACAATCAGGTTCACAGTCTGAAAAAATAATAATAACTTGGACAGGTTTCCACTTGCGGTTTATGTACAAACAGTATTTGGGTTTTGTATTGGATTTCGCTTTGAGTTGGGGTGCTACCCAGTGAAAGTGAGTTTTTTTTGTAGAAATGCACTTGTAGTGTTTCCGCCTTCAGTTCCGTTTCTATTTCACAACGAAAAGACTAGAGAAAACAATCATTTCTGACATTTTCCGTTGTATTTTTCTCTTTGGATCAATTTGCGAGACTGGTTTTCCGGGACTCAGAAGTCAAATGAAAAGGGTCACAGGAACAAAAACGTTGAATTCGATTGTGTAATTCTATATTAAATGTTGTGAAGCAAGGTATAGTTTATCCTTTGTTAGTTTCAAAGAGAAAAAAGTTAGAAGCAGTAGTGAATTTAAAGGNAGGTATAGTTTATCCTTTGTTAGTTTCAAAGAGAAAAAAGTTAGAAGCAGTAGTGAATTTAAAGGGAAGTTTTGAAAGGGGGAAATACTGACTGATTCCAAGAAAAAATAGAGCGAATAAATATTTTACTCTTTGATCTCTGTCTGTAAATATTTTTGATGCGAAACGGCAATGAATTAAAGGGTAGAACAAAAGGGAGAAAATATCTTTCTCTTTTTTGAAACAGTAAAATTTGAGAGGAGTAGAAAGTTTCGATAGTACTAATCAAGTGAATATATTCGATAAAGACGGCTTTATTTCGATACAAAATAGTTTCTTTTTGGGTGTGATGGGAAGAGTGCAAGATGCCCGTGGCATCCTCAGTTCGCAACCAGATGATGCGTCTATTTAAAAAGGGTAACAGTAAGAAAGGGAAAGTTCTCGTGAATAAAGAGACTCAGCCATGGGTCGACAGGCTCGACTTCGATAAACGGTGGGAACAGTTGCTACTCTGAGCTGTTGGAGGACACTTCCTCCCAAATCTTCAAGCGCTCCAAGAGTCGCCGGGGCTCAAAACTGTTTCGAAGCATTCGCAAGCGGTTCTCCCGCTCCAAGTCGTACTTGCAAGCGGCTGTGACAAGTTCAAATACTCCGCACCACCAACAGTACGACCACCACTCCTCTGGAACTCCCCACAAGCTGGGTGAAAGTTCAACAAGTTTTGGAGTGAGTGGAGGGGCATCGAGTAGCGCAGCTGTGATAAGTCTTGGTGGCGGGAGTCTCTCAAAGTCTGCCTTGGAAGACGAGTGTGACTGTCAGTTGAGTAGGCGGATTGCTGGTGGGGAGTTTGGGGCTATTGCTGTGACACCAAGAAAGGTCGCTGGCGGTAGTGGTGTCATAACTATCCGAGAGTCGGGTAGAATTAGGCGGAGGAATAGCAAACGCGAGAATAGAAACTCGTGTCCTCCTCCAATGCGACAGATCATCGATGACGAAGAAAGTCGTGGTGGCTGCAGCTACAACAGTGGGGACAGTGAGTGTGGTGATGGAAAGGCGTTGCTAGGGACGGACACTGGTGGTCGTGATAGTAGTTGTAGCAGTAGAGCTCGTCTCTCGACGAGGGGCGACATGAAAAAAGACATAGCCCCAGTGGTAGTTGTAGTAGAGCCCCCTGCGGAGTACTGTGATCCCCAAACGCGACCCTCCAACGAGGGCCTAGTTTCACCTTCTGATCAAGTCAAATCTATTCTTGATAATTGCAAACTCAAGGAGTCGGCCAGTGGAGGAAACACTCCTCCAGTCAACACAGCTGCCAGTCAAGGAAGTGGCAGCGGGAGTGGCGGAGGAGAGCCCTCATCCGCGTCCAGCTCGAGACGACCCTCTGTCGAGATGAGCGGCGTTCCCAGGACAGAGCTTAGTGTACATGGGCCAAATAGCGGTAGCACGAGGTCCAGCTCGGCGGCGGGAGGAACTGGACGGAAGGGCGATGGTGCTACGACTGTGACTGATGGTGCAAGCGCAAGCAAAAAGAGTGACGGGCCTGGTCGCCCACCTTCCGGCTCGATGGCATCAGGCCCGCGAAACGTTGACAAAAACTATGGAAACGTGAGACGAGGCGGAGGTCGAAAGGTGAGCAGTAGTAACATACTAAAACAATTTTTTTTTCTCTGTTTGTAGTTTTGCGTATCAGTCATAATTTTCCATATTTCTCACAATGTAAACCATACTCATATTTCATACTCAAACTCACATTTATGTCGGCACAACTTTCTTCCCAAATTTACCCCGTTTATCCTCCGAAATTCCCTTTGTTACGTGCTATCTCGTTCGTGTTCCTTCAACCACACCGGTTTTTGTTTTATCTTGTGTCCTTCAGAACGAGACTGATACTGCTTGATACTCTGTTTATCGGTTTCTTATACCGTGCGTGGAAAGCTTGCTTCTAGTGTGCAGATTGCAGATTATTACATTTTTTCTCTATCTTTTTTATGGATTCATCTCGTGCTTCAATCCGATTACAATCTTCTGCGTGTCCTTTACAAAACTAAATGGTCTATGCAGTGTTCAAAAACAATCTAGGTCGAGTGTGACAAATTGCGTGTAGTCCGGGTAATCGTATATCTTTCTTGCTTTCTTCTTATCGGATTTATCTGATGGCTATAGAGTTCTTCCATAAAAAAAATCCTTTCCGGAAAGTAATATGGAAAGAAAGTAGCCAACTACTGCAGAGATATTCTTCTTTTTTTTGTTTTTTATTGGACCAAATGCAGTGATCATTTTGGCCAAGAGTTTTGTTTTTTCATGGACGACGTCCCTTTCTCTCTGGTCTAGTTGGCAGCTCTAAAGAGCAGTAAAGAAAGTGACCTTCCTCGTTGATTCTCTTTGACAAATAGACACATTTCTAACTGCAAAAATATTTGCAAATTCCAAAAAATATATATTTTATAGTCCTCGCAAACCAGTTATGAAATTCGGTTCTATTCACTTTAATAAATAATTTGTTGCTAAAGGTGAAAAGGGTGAATTCCATCAGATTTATCAGCAAACTAATGCAAACAGTCTGTTGCCATTTTAAATTATCAAATTGTCAGAGAGACACAATAGAAATTATTTTTGGTATTATCACCCTGCGAGGAAAAAAAATACCTTTCAACTTTGTTCGGCTTTGTTTGTTCTACTAACTATGGTTGAGTGCTTTGTATGTTTAATTTTTTTTTTCTCCTTGATTTTCAAGAGAAAAAATAGAGAGACTCAATGAATAAAAGAGGAAGGAGGACGATCGATATGTTTTTTTTTTGTTCTATCCTGGAAGGGTTCAAAGCTAGAGAAAACTATGTTAGGTTTTATGTGCGACTGTTTTAAGTGTGTCTTTTTGCCAACGTTACTTAGATTCATATGAATTATAGATGGAAAATTATGTATAAGTGGAAGTATATGAGTTTAGCAATGTTAAAATATTGCAATTTTCAACCACTCTTGGAACACTCCTGGCATAAGTATCATGTCCTCTCTGAAATGTCCAAAAAATTTATGCTTCTTGTGCAATGTAGTTTCTGGCAAATTTTTTCGAGCATAAATAAAATATAAATGCGTTTTACATTTGTGCCTCGTTGGTATGATAATGATGACGGTAATATTGATGATAAACTTTGTTCCGTTCATGCTTCGCAAAGAAGAGTATATGAAGAAAAAAACAACATGAAAACTAAGATTAAAAGAGGGCTTGTGTTCTGAGCTCATGTGGCTTCCTCGATTTATGATGGTTGCACAGTGTCTCCTTCCTCCTTTCATGTCAGACGAGAAGAGAAATTTGAGAGAAAGTTTTACTTAAAATGTAGTATATTCTTTTGCAAAAAAAAAAAAAAAAAGAACGCAGCTTCAGGACATTAATATGAGGGATATTTTGTAGAGAAAAGACAAGTTGGAAGCTCTGCGGGAGAGAAACTTTATTTTATATGTTTAAGGAAAGAGAAAAAAGGCTTTTGTCTGAAGAGCGATGATAATGCGCTGTATAATCTCACAATGAAAGTAAAGTTAATGGGACAAGATTATCGTGAGTATCCCGTTTTTCATCGTTGTCAATGCTGCGCCGATAATTACTTTTGCGACAGGGCCACTTCACCCTGTTTCTCACCGGGAAGGGAAATTGAGAAAGGAGTAGGGGGAGGAAGGGGGCTATAAAAGTTTCCTAGGAATTTTGCATTTGCAAATATCCACCTGCGGTGGCGTCTTTCCTTTTACAGGAGATTTTATAAAGTATTAAAATTTCATTCAGAAATTCTGTTAGATCTTTTTCCTCGCGGCTGGCTTTCTTTTACTTACGCTTATTCCAGAACAGTGAACGCGTTTCTACGATCGTTGTTTTTTCATGTGGCCTTGAGTGGAAAAAAATAAATTTAAGACAAAAAGACAAAATAAATGCGGCAATAAAAAGATTGGTGGTGTATATTTGAGACGCTATCTCTATTTGAGCTTTCACGTCACAATTGCTCGGGACAAAATCCAATATTCGGATCAAAATTGGAAAAACAACAAAAATTTCCATATTAATAAGAGTTTTCCTCTTGTGCTTCAGACCTAACCGACAGTTTTTGTGGGTGGTTATTGCGGGGGCGGTTTGAGAAAAAAAACAGCAATAGTAGTAGCTGATCGGTTATCTAACCATCGGAAATTCGTTGCCGGCGCGACTAGAATACTAATAATCTTGATAAGACTTTCTCCTCAGAGATTCGTTTCGTGTAGGCTATTTGTTTGTAGTTAGAAAAAAGAGTAAAATGTCACCCATAAACTTGTCCAGAATTACCTTGAGGTTTTCTCTCTTTGTTTGCTGGGCACTACGACAGTGAGAGAGAGAGAGAAAGCGAGTCACTTACAAATCTGCTTTCTCTTTTGCAATACTTTTTTCTCTTCTGGATATGTTTGCACAAGCCTTTTTGTGTTTGGGCAAAGGATGAAGAGAGAGCATAAGCGAATAAGATGATGAAAAAAGGAAATGGATACTTTACTCTGCTGACTATTCAGCTTTCTTTTGCAAATGCCCAAATTCGTTCCCCTTCTACGAATTGCAGGAAAACACGGGATTATTTGTTGTTTGTGCGGAGCTGACCGTCATCATTGTCTTGCTGTCATTTTTCTTTTCTCTCTTTTCATAGATGCTTTTCCCAGTTATCTCTCGACAAAAAAAGGATTATTATAAAAGTATGTTTGTTTGGTTAGTCGTTTTCCGAGTAAACCGCCATTGGCGATGTAACTAGGGCACAACAGAGAATATAGAACTGTGCTGACGATGTTTATGGTGATTCACTATAATCGCTGACTTTTTCCATGTTTGCTCAGTTGAAAGAGAAACGGGAGAAAACACTAGGGACCGTTTTTGGGTTGTTACGTCAACTGGAAAGTAAAGTGAAAGAGACAGGGAACCAGCGAGGAAATTCTGACTTTCTTCCAGCTTCTTGAGTTTTGTATGTAAAAAAAGAAAAGCTCATTTTTTCCTCTCTTGTCGATCGGGAGATTGGGAAAACGAAACCAACATGAAAAAAATGGTGTTGTTGTGTTAGGAAAGAACAACACATAATTTTATTGACGAGAATGCAAAGTTATTAAGCACAAAACTTTCACCATGTTTGTCCAGCTGGCGGAGAAATGAAGAGGAAAAAAAACAACTGGGCGAAATACTATACAAGCGCTGGAGCTAAGTTTTTAAAAGGGATTCAAAAAGGGAACGTGCTACACTTGTTTTTACAGGCTTGCTTTCATCACATAAACATGTAAAAAAAAGTGTGAATAGATTTTAATCTTTAAAGAGATCCTGTCTGAAAAGAAGGTAAAAAGAGAAAGTTGTACAAGATCTTTTTCCTCTCTTGTAGATTATTTTCGCCTAGTTTTCTGTCAGGACTACTTATCAGCTCTTGTAAAGTGTCATAAAAGTGACTCAATGAGAAAAAGCTTAGCACAAGTTTCTTTTTTTCCCTTGATCATATGTCATCCCTATCTTGCTTGGTTTCTTTTTTGGTGTATCTAGTTGAGCATTATCAAGTTAATTCAATTTTCGTCTTTTACACACGGACAGTCGAAAGAAGTCAAAAATGAGGCAAGGAGAAGAAAACCCAAAAAGTTTTCTTTGAAAGAGAAAAGTCGACTGAAATGCAGGCGTAACTAGCTTTGATATAAACGGTTCTCTATCGTTTTTTAGCAAAAAAAACTATGCCTTAGCCATAAAGAAAGCAAAGTCAGCATGGACAAAAGGCTGGTTATCTATTTGTCGGTTTTCTTGTAAAGACGTTGATCCTGGATTCCTGGGTACTTTTGCGAAAAAAACGAAGAATGTAGTTGATGATGCGGCAATATAAGCTCGTTTTTGGTCGCTAGATTGTCGTCATCATCATGATGATCGTCAGAATGAAAAAAAAGTACGGGAGCAAAGATATATGTTTGTAAAGTTCACTAGACTAGATAAGTAGGCACAAGGCAGGCTGCAGAAGCAACCCAATTTTTCTCCGGCAAGAAAACTCCCATTTTTTCTAGTTACTTTAGGCTACTCCTTTTGCCAACGGAAGAGAAACTCATTTCTCACGGGATTACACTTTCGCTCACTATCACTCCCGTTTTTTCTTCGGTTAGTAAAAAGTCATCCGAATCCGACCTTTCTCCCAGTAAAAATGCGAGCCATGAAAAATAGTCATTTTCATATATCCACCTACTTTCACCAAAACATTTTCCTCCTTGTATTTTCCTACTCGTGTAATCCATCCGACAAAAAAAAGCCGTGAAAACATCCGGTTCTGAATAAACTGTAAATGTTTTTGTATTAAAAAGAGAATTTTATAGTGGCTGGATACACACATTTTTTGGCCACGTGTCCATCTATACTATCCCTGGTTGGTGCATAAATGGCTAACATTTCGATAAAAATTGGCAATAAAAAAACCTTTTTTTTTTGCATTCTTTACAGTTTTTTTGATGCTTTTACTGCTGCAGTAAGCCTTGATTGCTCTATATATTTTTTACAACTTTCTTTTGTCCACGAAGAGAAAATAAAAACAAATGCTAAGGCTGTAGCTTTACAGTTGATTGTGTAAACGAATATAGATATGAAGAGAAAAGGCAGGAAAGTCTTTGTTACTGCTTTATCCGTTTAATAATTGATGAGATAGTCGTGTTTCCGTCCATACTATTATCACTCCTGTTAGCAGCTCAACACACAAAAAAATAATAATAAAACAGGCTTAAGCGAAGAAAATGTTTTGCTTTGAGCGTGCATCCAATCCAAACTACTCAATTGTTAGAATGCAGCTTATGAAAAACTAATCAGCGTGGAAAATCTCTATTTTTCTCTATCGTCATCCCTGTACCCATTCAAGGATCAAACATTCATTACATCCTTTCATTCCCCTTGTTCTCCTTTGTGGCACTTTCCCCTCCCCCCCTCAGAACAAAGTAAATAATGAAAAGGAAAAACCACTCATGAAGTTTGTGACGTTAACAACCATGTAAAATAGTTTGTTGAATTGTATATTAGACTACTTTCTCGGTTTTCCCTTTCACTCCCGTCAGCATCAGCAAGTTTATTTCGCAACAAATACAAATAAAATACTGAGCCTGCTTTCAAGTAATGTGCACTCGCTGTTTTCGTTTACTTGTAAGTGAAAGGTGTGGCTCTCACGTCCAAAATGCTTAATGACTCACTCTTGAAAGTATTGAACACAAACAAAAACAAAAAACCATGGATTAGAAAGAGAGAAAGTTCTAAATCAAGTAGAAAATGCAAATTCTTGGTAGTTGGATTCTGGAAAGGTTTACTTGAAAGGTACCTAGTCAGAGATATGCCCATGTGTGGTTTTTGTTTAAGACAGTAACTTGCATGCATCATTAATCCGGCCAAGTTTTTACTGGTTTTGTTATGCATTTGTGTCTTGAGTTGGCTTGTATATTGGAGTTTCCAGACGGCACGGAAGATATATGCAGCCAAAAAAAAGTTACGGTTTAGCAGGCCATTCGTATACACAACGAATGGGCGGTGTTCCTCCAATAAAACTTAAATAATTGAAAAACTATTGATAAAATGGAAAAAGTAAAGGGGGAAAAAGTTGCAGTCACGTATGGAAAATAAACTACACCTTTTTTAATTTCCACTAGATACTTTTACCCCGAGAAAACCTTTTTTTCTCATTCAGGTGCATCCATTACAAAAAAAAAGAACTTCTGTTGCAAACAAACGTTCTGAATGAAATCTAACAGAGAAAACACAAGAGCTACATATGAAAAACATCCGTTTTCTAATATGTTACGTACTTTTAAAGTCAGCTGGGTAGGAGAGAAAGTAACTTTTGTGTAGGCGGGCGTAAATATGATGAGTTGTTTAAGTCTTAAGAGCTTATAAATCCTAACGAGCTTATTTTCCAACCAGGTATTTGTAGAGTTTTTTTTTTTTTGTTTATTTTTGCTAGTCTCGTCTGGCTAGGTACTTTCTCTGCGCAAATAAACTTTCATTTTTTTTTCAAGTTGGTCAGCTAACAAGAGTGTTTCCCCGACTGTCTCGTTATTTTTTTTGGAAGTTTTCTTTCCCTAGTGTAAAACTTGTCAGATTTACGAGGTGGCTCTGGCGATTCATGTTAAAAACTCATACTGTGAGCAAAAACCTAAATGACTTGACGTTTTAGTAAAGTATAGTTTTACAATAAAATTAATGTAAGCCTTCGTTTATAAATTGTTGAGAACACCTGCTGAGCATAACATATTTCCTCCGGCCAATTTCTCTGCTTGATACAACCGCATCATTTCTATACACATACGGCTTCATTTTGAAGTTATTACTAAGTGCTACAGATATCTCGCCAAAACTACAAAATGTGTAAAGAGCAATTTTTTCTTCCAAGGAAGTCATTCAAGGGTAAAAATCTATTAGAAAGACATGTGGCCGTATTTTTTCTCTCAGTTACGTGGAGCAGCTTGGAACTCTAAGGGCTCTCGAGAAAGTTATTTTGCCAAAGTCACTTGTAGATATAGAATACACGTTTTATTTTATTATTATTACTGGATGATCATCTCCTGAGTATTTTTTATACGTGGCTCGCTGGTTCTTGTGTCGTAGGAAGAGAAACGCAGCATGAGATGTTTTTCTCAGTACACTGACTGCTACTTCCTGTAAGTGAACCAGACAGGGAGAAAAGTTTAGCAAGTCGAGTTGCCAAGAGTAGTAAAAAAAAGACGCCGGTAAAATTTATGTCCTTTATTCCCATATTGGCGATCATGATCAGCGAGAACAAGACATTCATTTACTGCTTGCTTACATTTCTTTCCTTTCCAGTAGTCTGCGGAAGTGAGCTGTAATCTGCCAGTCTTCTAATTGAACATAAATTATTACACAGTAATTTGATCTTGTTTCCTTTAAACGGGCATGGAACTGTAGGTCCGGGAGGGAGTCTCTGGGGAGCATGATTAACACAAATTGCCACAGACATTAGAGACCATGCAATTTCACATTTTTTTTATTTGCTGGTGGCTCTTGGAGCAATTTTAGATTAAGAATCCTGATTATGTTTCAAAATGGCTCACGTCATTGGGGCTAGCGAAAGAATAGCGTATTTGCGACTAGATTGGCCTTGAACCATCGGGGACAATTTTATACGCATAGAGTCGCCCATCGTAGCGTAACCTATTGTACCTAATAATGAACGTACATTATAATGAACAGTGTTACCAGAAATCTCTCCCTATGATTCTAGATGTTTTGTGATAGCACTGTACATTTTAGTACGTACTTTTTGCTCTAAAATGACTCATCGTCACAGTAACATTGACGAAGTTTCAGGAAAAATATTCTTTCCAATTATAAAGTTATATCGCAAGCCAGATTTCCTTAAACAGGTACCATGTTTGAAGCCAAAGATGATGAATCTCGTATTTTTCCTCATCACTTGAACTGTCTCAATTCTACTCCCATTTGAATACAGAATGGGAGTGAACGATTGGCATTTTAGGGATATCATCACAAATTTCTAGCTGCGTTGGCATTATTTTCGCCGATGTAGCGGTGGAATCACTTGTTCTTTTATGCATTCAACAATTTTTATTACATTTGTCTGCAGTCGTAAGCATAATATTATTTATGCACATGACTGCATCGCTTGATAGCTTCTTTTTTTAACGTAAAAAAACGAATCCTCCTGTACAGTCATAGCCATGATTGTGTGCAACATAAAAACACAACTGGCTTTGTGGTGATGATGATTCACTTGTGTGTGAAAGTATCAGTAACATACAAAACTACACACAAGTAAAATATCAACGAGGGATGGGTTGATTGACCGAACTGTAGCGAAACGGAGTGATACGTAAACCTCAAAACTGTGACTACTGTACATACATATATCGCATGCAACTCTTGTTACTCAACACCTTCCACACTTTTGTAAAAAAAAAACTACCAAGTTGCATGTTTTGCTAGCCAGAGTCCATTTACTCAATTGCATGCAACATCCACTCAAAGTTTTACATTAAAAATGTACGTTCAAGCAGTGCTGATGCACACGACTCGCCGTTTCCTCAAGTACTTTTCATGATCAACCGTAATCACTCAGCGGAAGAATACAAACAAATGTATAATTTAGCTGATGGATAGTTTTGAAATGCACTTTTTCAATAAAAGAGCGAGAGCGTTTTTTGTTTAGTCAATAAAAATTATTTTGTATTGGTATGAAAACCGCGTCCGCTTGGACCAAGTCCAGGATGATTAACTCAAAAAATTATTGAAGCAACACACACACCCTTTGCGCATTGTCATACAAAACATTTTGAAGGTGGGGGGATTTAACGTGGTACCCAACAAGAAAAAAAAAATAAGGTGTTTTATTGCTTGAACACGTCCCCAGCGTAGTTGATCATCGACGAAAATAAAAGCGAGACGCTTAAAGAGAATGTATCACTCAGCGGAAGAATACAAACAAATGTATAATTTAGCTGATGGATAGTTTTGAAATGCACTTTTTCAATAAAAGAGCGAGAGCGTTTTTTGTTTAGTCGATAAAAATTATTTTGTATTGGTATAAAAACCGCGTCCGCTTGGACCAAGTCCAGGATGATTAACTCAAAAAATTATCGAAGCAACACACACCCTTTGCGCATTGTCATACAAAACATTTTGAAGGTGGGGGGATTTAACGTGGTACCCAACAAGAAAAAAAATAAGGTGTTTTATTGCTTGAACACGTCCCCAGCGTAGTTGATCATCGACGAAAATAAAAGCGAGACGCTTAAAGAGAATGTCTTGGTTGGTATTTACAAATTTGCTGACTACATTAACATACTGACTCGCACTGGTTTTAAAATATTGTAACAAGCCATGCATGTATCATGTTAGATTAAAGGAAAAAAAGTTCTTATTGGTATTCATTGAGTATAACAAACTCTATCCTATTGCCCTTGGACAAATAAAAAAGATTGTCCAGCTGAGAGGGAGGATTTTTTAAATATTTTGCTCCGGAGAAGATATCAAC
>VICI01003787.1:0-12347 GCA_019593645.1 Akabosia matsudoensis
CAGATAACAACCTCAATCATGAATACATTTTAAATATGTAGGCTCTTTAAACAGACATGCTTGACCAAACCGCACTCCACATTTAAAACAAACCTTTTCGCATACAAAACAGAAAAGATTATGTACAGGTTATTGCCTTAACATTTCAACATCTAAACTTTCTTACACAAAACTTAACCTTTGGTTTACAATGCTGAAATGTTCTTATGTATTCCCTGTACCCATGATTTTCTTTTGCATTTCACGTTTTTCCTTCGTGTAATCACCATCACCATTATCTCGTCTTTTTTCGCTACAAGTTTAACAAGCCACTTATTATTATTACATTTTCCCTGTCAAAAGACACACACTCTGCAGCTCAGGCCAGTATCAACATTACATTAACATGGTTCATCTGGCTCTCTGGCAAGTTAAACTGAGAGTGTTGCCTTAACTTTGTTATCATCGTGCAATCTACATGATAAAAAAAAACAAATCTTCATTTTTGTAGGCATTCAGGTAAAACCAAAAAAAAAATCACACTGATTTTTGTGTGCAATGCTTTGATAGTTAAAAATCATAGCAATCTTTTACACATACACATACATGTCAGTTCTTCTGTACCCATGAACTCTAGAAACCTTTTTCGCAGACAAAAAAAACTTGTCCAGTCCCAGTGAAGTCCATTGTATAAAAGAGACACCTACCCGAGCAACCTCTGAAAAGAAACAAGTGTATCAAGTGTGTAGTAGTAGTATTTTTCTTCACGGGAATTTGCTACAAGTTTCCTCGTTATTTCATGCTAACAAAAATATCTGGTTCTCCAGGAGCTAGTCTCTCGTACATCGCGGGTTTTGGAATACAGCCTGGAAGCGATAGCAGCAAAAGAAACTGATTTTTGTTTTATTGTCTCCTTCCCTGGAACAAAAATATCAGTTTTCTTTTCCTGGCCAAAAAGTGTGTGTACTACTTGAAAAGGAGGAAAAGGAATAACCTGCTGGATAGATTTTACTATCACTACTGGATACAGTTTTTTTTTCGGTTTTTTGTGTGTGCTATGCTGCTGGAGAGGAGAAAAATAATGTAGGGAAGTTTTTTTTTTTCGTCTGTCATCCAGTCAGACTCTGGAAACGACTGGCTCAGAACAAAAACAAAATGGAGAGTGAATACAGAGTAGTACAAGTAATTTTTTTAAAGCAAAAGAGATAACAAAATTGGGTCTGTGTTCGTCACTCTTTAAACTTTGACGTTTTTTGACATTAGTTAAAGATATTTATAGACTGCTTGTTTTTACAGTGCTGTAGTTTTTCCTTATCGCTTGAAAAACACCATTACCGCCAGCAATTTTTCCAAACTTGGCGTTTGTCGTCAATAGACCAACATCGTCAAAATGACTGCCTCAACATTTACCTGCGTCAGAGCAGAAGCTATACATCTGTGTTAAACGAGTAACTGTTTTCTAAAAAGTAAAATTAACTTTTTTTTTAAACAACCAGTGGCTGTGTTGACAATGAGCAAATATGTACTAGAAAAAATGTAATGTGGGATAGAACACAGTCAGAGCGGCTCCTCTCAATTTCATTTTACCGAAAGTGAGAGAGTGTAATTTTTAATGGCCCATAAAAGAGGATCCCAGCGGTACAGCGAGCAATAAACGCTATAAAGATAAACAGGTAGAACATCTAAACTGGTCGGATTAAGGATCTTCTTTAATTAAAAGCATTCACGCTGCTTCTGGTCTGGTGTTTGCCTAGGCGTGGAAAAAATACACACGGAAATAACCAAGGTTGTTCAAAGAGATCCTTTTAACTCAATGGAAAAACTGTTAAAATGCTTAGAAAATGCAAAAATATATGTTTTATGTTATTTTAATGTAAAACTTTTGGGTGTATTTGCTAATATTTGCGCTGTGTTTCCTGCTGTGCAATTATTTTTAAGCAACTAAAAACTTTAAACTAATATTCATAAACAAGGAGACCAGCAATCAGTAATAACTCTCCATCCAACCCCTAAAGTGCAATACAACAAAGAAATTAATTGATAGTTTCAGTTATCTCAATGTTTTTATTTGTCAGTTCATTGATCCAAAAGTTGTACAGTTTAATTGTGTATCCAGAAGAGTCACACGCGAATCTAATCAAAAAAGGCTTCTGTTACCTAGAATATATTAACGGTTTTCCTTGAAAAATAGGATCATCACTGGCATCGTTCAGGAGAAGACGACGAGGGTGACTAAACATGGCAGTAATGAGTGCGGCTGCACACCTGGCGGAACCATCAACTTTTTGTTTTTAGTCATAACGAATTCGCAAAGGAGAATATGATGCAAGTGCAGTTTAATGAGTCAGTTTTTTTTACATCAGTAGCAACATGTTCAAAATAGTCGTGTGTTGTGTTGCTTCTTTTAGTGTGTGACACAACTAAAGTATCGCTCCATATAAAACAATAGGGTTTTTATTATTGATAATGAATACCAATCATAAGATATATTTTTCTTTTGGTATAACTAGAAATTATGTAAATTGTAGACTGCTTCAGGCTGGCAGTGTGAAACAAGAAGAGAAGTATGACGTATGACGTATCTTGTGTGTACACAGACGCAAAAAAAATTAGCACTTGAACATGAAGACCACAAAAACCACTTTGCACAGAAGCAGTGATCGGTGATGGTCATGAATTGAGAAGATGATTCGGACCAGTAAGATTAGATGAGAGTGAATAGAAAACAATTATTTGCTAGGTCTCTTTTTGGTTTCTTGTGTTGAGTTTTCTTCAACGTTTTATTTATTTTTGGTGCCAAATGGTTGTGTGAGTAAAAGAAAATTTTTATATTTATTTTGTGTGCAAAAATAAGATAAGGGGTAATCATGGGGAAAGATAAGGTTAAAGTGGGAGTGCGTGTGAGACCTTTGAACGCTCGCGAGAAAGCGCTCATGCCTGATGGCTCTCTCGTGGTTAAAGTGAATCGGGAGTCAAACCAGGTTGTTTTGAATAATCCTACGCAAACGTCAAATACAACAAACAATAATAACAATAATAGAGACGGAGGGGAACGAGGAGGAAACTCGAATTCAGTGAAAAAGTCGTTCACATTCGATCATGTCTTTGGGCTTGAGGTTGGCCAGGAGGAGATCTTTGAAAAGCTGGGGGAGGACTTGTTGGGGAGTGCATTTGAAGGATACAATGCGTGTTTGTTTGCGTATGGACAAACGGGGAGTGGGAAGAGTTATACGATGTTAGGGTCGGCAGACCACAGGTATGATATAAATTCACGAAAAAAAAAATCTTAATATTTTATCATGATTTTAATGCATTTCTTTTATTTATTCGCTTCGCAGAGGAGTGATACCTCGACTTTGTGATGCCATGTTCAAACAGATTGCCGAGGAGACTGCTAACCTGAATAATGCAGCTATTAGCAACGTCCCGTCCTCTATCCCTGCTCCTCCCGCCCTGCCTCCAGAAACTCCAAATGATTTCAAAGTAGAAGTGTCATTTATGGAAATCTATAACGAGAAAGTCCGAGATCTCCTTGTTGCAAACAAGACTTCATTGAAAGTACGTGAACATTCCATACTTGGCCCGTATGTAGATGGTCTCTCCCTCCTGGCAGTTAAAAGTGCTGAGGACATTGCCAATTTAATGGCCGAAGGGAATAAATCTCGAACAGTTGCAGCTACAAACATGAATTCGGAGAGTTCACGGAGTCATGCTGTGTTTACGATTGTGCTCACGCAAACAATGACTGACACGAGTAGCGGCGTTACTGGAGAAAAAGTGAGCAGGATATCCCTAGTCGACTTGGCGGGATCCGAAAGGGCTGCGAAAACTGGGGCTGTTGGAGAGCGTCTCAAAGAAGGTTCAAACATCAACAAGTCATTGACCACGCTAGGTCTTGTGATTTCGAAGTTGGCTGAAGGAGGGGGGAACTCGAAAGATGACAGGAAAAACTTCATTCCTTATCGTGATTCAGTATTAACATGGCTATTAAAAGATAACCTTGGAGGAAATAGTAGAACGATTATGATAGCGACCGTATCTCCGTCTCCTGATAATTATGAGGAAACTCTATCCACTCTGAGATACGCAGATAGGGCAAAGAAAATCATGAACAATGCTGTTGTGAATGAAGACCCGAACGCTAAAATCATCAGAGAATTGCAAGCGGAAGTAAAGCAACTTAGAGAGCTGCTCAAGAGCCATGTGTCGGATAAAGTACTTAATGACAAATTAAATCAAAGTGAGAAATTGATGAGACAAGTCAGTGAAACTTGGGAAGAGAAGTTGCAGCGGAGTGAACAAGCAACTGTGGAGAGACAAGCAGCTTTGGAGAAAATGGGAATTTCTGTCCAGCAGTCTGGAATTTCAGTTGAAAAAGATAGATTCTACCTAGTAAATTTAAATGCAGACCCAGCCCTTAACGAACTACTTGTATATTATTTGAAAGAAGATAGGACTGTTGTTGGGAGACCAGACGCGAGTAGCCCTCCAGATATCCAGCTCACAGGTTTAGGGATTGAACAACTTCATTGTGAATTAGTTATAGAAGACCAAACTTTGTATTTAATTCCGTATCCAAAAGCGCATACCTGTGTGAATGGCGAGCGGATCGAGAGGAAAATTAGTCTTCACCATGGTGACAGGATTTTATGGGGAAATCATCACTTCTTCAGGTTAAACAGTCCAATAAAAACTGTGCCACAGCAGCAAATTCAAAGTCAGCCACAGTCTCAGCCTGGAGCTACTCCAACAGCATCAGCAGTACAAAGTGGAGCTGGGGAGGCGAGCATTCCAATGGATTCGTCAGTTGTAGCTAACTCCTATGAACTTGCGTCAGCCGAGTTTACAATGAAGCAGTTGATCATGTCAGATCCTATTCATGAAGCTGTTGCAAAGCTCGAGTCGAAACATCAAAAAGATAAGCAAGTTGCTTTGGAAAAACAACGACAAGAATTGGAACGCCAGTTTAGTGCGTTAATGCACGTCCTCAGTCCTACAAGTCCATTACCTCCTGGTCCGTTGCCATGGGATTCGCATGGAAACTATCTCCAGCAAAATGCAACCATGCATAGTAGCCTGTCCTCTAATCAGTTAAACGCCATGGCGTCTTTCGGCAATGGAACAAATGGAACAGCATCAACTGCAGTTGCCCAACATCAAAACGCGAGAAACAACAAGATCGCTGAAGGTCTCAAGCTTCTCAAAGACTTTCTTCTGAAAGCTAATCAAATGGTTCGGGAAGCAAATGAAATTGCCAGCGCCATGAAAATCCAAGTTAAATACAGGGTAACCCTGTTAATCCCGCCAAATAATTTAACACCAAACCGGCCGAAAGGCTCCTTAGTTGCAGAGCCCTCCATTCGTGTGGAACGCGACGGGTACTACCCTCAAATTTGGAGTATGGAAAAACTTCAAAATCGACTGATTGACATGCGGGAAATGTACGAGGAGTATTGTTCTCAGCAGAATAATTTGAAGAATAGGTCATCTTCACCGGAAGGCAAAGTGGAACAGAATAACAGTCCAGACACCGGTTCAGCGGAGACGACACCTTCGAAAGAGCTTATCTTGTCGTCTGGTCCTCCTGCTACGTTTTTCGAGCCAGATCAGCCTCATGTATTGTTGGGAATTGCAAATGTGTTTTTGCAAGCGTTGTTTTATGACGATGTCACTCTCAAGTATGCCGTGCCTGTGATTAACCAACAAGGGGAAATTGTTGGAAGACTGCATGTGGAAGTTGCAAAGATTTCTGGATCCATGGACGCATCCAGTAAGGCTCTTGCGAGCTCGATGAACTTGGGTGGAGGAACACTGCCCCAAAGCAACTCTTCGTTTAAATTGGACAATAGTTTGTACGAGGAGTATGAAGATGCTGATGAACAAGAAGACGATACTTTGGAGAGCAAGACGGTGACTGTCAAGGTGACGGTTCGCCATCTAGCAGGAATCAGTTCTTCGCATAGCGTCTTTTGCCAATATGTGTTCTGTGATAACGTTGTGGTAGTGCCACCAACGAGTACCACATCTGTAATAAGATTTGACCACACGAGGTACTTTACCATTCCAGTGAGCGACGAATTTATAGATTATTGTTCCGAGAGTGCACTGTCCGTTGAAGTATGGGGTCATCGGGGTATCCAACCTACGGGTCAGATTGAGTCGGCTGGTGCCATTCAAAGTCATCATAATAGTACCTCGAACGGAAGCAGTGGGGTTGGGTCGGGAGAGACAAATAATAACAGTGTAACTGACAGATGGAAAGAGGTGACGAGTCAAGTGAAGCTCTGGGTGGAGATCCAAGAGCTGAATGAAAATGGGGAGTATGTACCTGTCGAGGTGGAATATGCTGGCGGCGCGGGTACTGGAGGAGTGCATCTCCTTCGACAGGGCCTTCAAAGAAGGATTCTGATTACTGTGGAAACAAGTGCAAGTGTTGGTCAACTTCCTGTTGTTTGCGATGAGATTGAGCAAGTATCACTTGGGGCTATTACACCTCGCTCGATAACACTCCAAAGGCCACTTGACTCCTATCAAGAGGAGGACTTGACACTTCTCAGAGAAAGATGGGGAGAAGCGTTGAAAAGAAGAAGAGAATATTTGGATGCCCATTTACAAGAGTTAGCGAACAAGACAGAAAAGAGTGAGGACGAACAGATACGCGAAAAAAGTTTAGTGTCACAATGGTTAACGCTAACAGAAGAGAGAAACGCTGTCTTAGTCCCTACTCCGGACTCAGGTGTTCCCGGAGCTCCAACTAATTCAACGTTTAAACCAGAGTCAGGCATGGAGCAGCACATGCCGATAATTTTTCTCGACATTGCAGAGGACATCTTATCTGCCGAGTCTAGTCCACATAGCCCGCCCCTTGTAACTGGAAATACTGCTGGAATCAATAGTCTTCTTCCAAAAGAGCATGACTCACAATTTATGGCCTTGCCGATGCATAAGAAATCCTATGGAGATTTTTACTCTGCGTGGAGTGACCAGCGAATGACGACGGAAAGTTGGGCGTTGGTGTCCTGGGATAGCAGTGTCCATGATTGTCCTCAGCTAAACAAACCAACACCACCTGGGGAGGTAATCTATGTTATTTTAAGGGTGGCTCTACGTCTCTCACATCCTGTGCAGATGGAGGTCGTCCTCAGGAAACGAGTGTGCCTTAATGTTCGTAAAAACAGGAGTTCCCTGACGGAACGTCTACGAGCGAGGTTTACAATGAGAAAACCTGAGGACTTGGACTTGGAACGGTCGAAAAAGAGAACAGGGGTCACGTACCAAGTGGTTAGCCATCTACCCAAGTCGTCAGAGCAGCTAGAGACGAGAGAAAGTCTTGCAAGTTTGGCTGTTTCCCATGGAGAGAACTATATTGGTAAGTATACGTACTAATAGATTTCCTTGAAGAAGTGCGCTATGGCCATGACTAGTTGTAAGCGGAATAGTTGAATAAAAACTTTTTTTACTTTCGCAGAGGAATACCTGCGATCCGTGTCTGCTGTGGATTCTATTTTAAACTTGGACCGAATGCGACAGTCCGTTTATCTCCGTGAAGAGCAAATGAAGTCACGTCCGCAAAAGTTAAACAGAAGCTTCCAAAACCAAAATGGAGTGTCTGGAGGCACATCTCCTGCTGGAATGACTGGATTTATGAGGAAAACACTATCTGTTCCAAACATTTCGCAGTTATTTGTCGGTGGAGCAGGAACACCAACTTCAGGTTCAGTCCTTGGAAGTAACATGAAGCTATCTCAGCTGAATGGGAATCCAGTTGGCCTTGGATCTCCCAGCACTCCGATCGGACAAAACTCAGACGGAGTAAGTCCAATGAGCAATGGAGGGATGCCAAGGAGAATCAAACCGATACGGTCAGAGAGTCTCGCCAATCTGTCTGGATTTACGCGAGGAGTTAGCCCACAGGATTTGTTGAGTCCGTCCTCCACTATCATGAATTATAATCAACAAAATAATCAACAACAGAGCCCTAACCAGGCTCGTCCAAGCTCTCTCAATCTGGGTAAGTGGAGCTATTGATAAGTTAACGTGAGTAACATGATTTCATCACCAATAACGGTTCTGTTGTATTTAGGAAATACAATGACTGCAGGTGTAACAAGCACGACCCCACATAGCACCAAATGGACAAGTATGATGACAACCGTAATGGAGGAAGAAAGTAGTGGCTACGGCAGTCAAAAGTCATCTGAAGAGTCACCCACTACTACTGGTTAATATTGTGTGTTAGAATCACTCGTTCTAGATTTACTAGCTTTACTACAAGCGCCATATTAGAAGCTTAGTTGCTCATATATTTAGTGTACTTCACTCACTCAAGTAATTTTAGGGTTTAGATATTTGTTAACGTACTTTAAATACTTTCTAGAAAGCAAGCTTATGTACAAAACTGAAAACTAGAAAAAAGCAGCTTGATGCTATGGTAATTACGTGTAAACTGATGAATCAAAATGATACTGGTTTTGACCGTAGACATGCACTCATTCAAGTAACACTTACACGGCTTGCTGTAGAGCATATTTTCAAACACTTTCAAGAATTTGTCACAGCTTGCTGACTGTTTTGTAGGTTGCACAGGTAGTTTTATTGTAGCGGTAGGTTAAAAGAAGTCGCCATTAGCTAACTGCGCGTGTTAAATTAAAACAAAGAAAGTCTTGCAGTTGGTAGCCTTTGAAGTATTTTTACCATACACATAATATTAGCAACAGATTAACTAAAGTCTCTTAAATACTGAACGAAATTTTGAAGAATTTGGATTTTATGTTGTAAAATTTTTTAAACACAAAATTGTTCCTGCTAAGAGATTCATGTCATTACATGGACATAGGAAAATTTAGTAAATGGCTGGGTTTCTAATGAAGTATTGTTTTCATGCTGGCTTCTAAGTCACATTTTCGAGTGCAAACTTATAAATTAATTAATGAATCGTGGTCCTGGTTTCCCTAATTCCCAGTCAAACTCTGCTCAGCTATAACCATATCAACCTAAAACGAAATTAAAAACCCTGCTTTAGTTCCTCTAACCAAATTGACCTGAGCTTTTTTCTGTAAAAATTTCTTTTTCAAATGAAACTATCAGTGAAATTAAGACTAATAATAATACTACAATTCAACAAAGCTAGTTATGTGTAAAGAACGGAAATAGAAGAAAAAGCAATACAACTTTATAATTAGGGTTTACAGAGACGGATTATATTTATTGAAAGAGAATTACGAAAGAATACAGCTTATACGGTTATCTTTGCTAGAACTTAATTACTAACTTAATAGGACAAGCTAAATGGTTTAAAACAGTAATTATTTAAAATAACAAACGTAAGTGAAATGAAGGATTGTCTGTGCAGTTAAACTTAATATTAATTTTTGAAAAGTTCAAGATACAAAAAGGAAAAATGTTGTAAACTTATTGCGTCTGTGCTGCCTTTTTCTGCGAAAAAATTAACTAAAACGTTATTGCTACTACTGTGTATTGTTATTTTACTTAAAACAATCTTTTTTATTATACTTATTTTATGCGTTATACGATGGTATTATGAATTTAGAGTTTTATGATAAGAATTTTAAATGAAAGATGAAAAAACTACAATCTGCTGCTGCTGTTGCCACCGATGCCGCATTCCATTCCAAGTCTAGTCCTCCAGCACAATGGTACCTTAAATTTGTTAGAAAAAAAACAAAATGAACAAAAACTGTAATATTTTGCATGAGTGACAACGATAATAATGAAACTTGAGTGGATAGCACCAATATTTAATTGGTATGTGTCCCACGTGGACAAAACAAAATTAAAAGAGTTGGTCGCAAGTGCTGAAAGTTTGTTAATATTTTATGTAATACTACGCTTTATGATACAGAACGATCCTGATTCTCTTCGGTTCAATTTTTTTGGTTCTATTTAAATGCGAACAAATCATTTTAGATTATTTTAATGGTCCCTTGTTTTGCAAGTATTCCAATTGTAGAAATTATTTTTAAAGATGCACGAGAGAAAAGAAACAAAAATTTTACTGTGTAGACAACTCGTGTAGAGCAAAATATATAACTGATTTTTAATAAACAGGCAATTCTAAACAATATACCACGTGCGGATCTTTTAAATTCCTAATTTATTAAATACTTGGTCTCAACTTAGGTACATAATTTGTGTATATAAACATGATTCTTGAAATCAGCACAACCATAACCATCTCCTCCTTCCCCCATCACCAGCTCTAATACGATGCCGAACATAAAACCAAATCTCTTCCTTTTTCCTCCAAAACAAGCGGCGAAGCTCCCTTTGCTTTTGTACTCTCCAAAGGAGAAAACTCCCAAACAGAATGAGTGGAAGCACTTGCACTGGCATGATCAGTGTCATTAAAATCATTAGCATGTTTTATTGATTAGGCAAAACTCCTTGGTCAATCTAGAACAACAGCGACCAGAGCTCGGCACAATAAAATAGTCAGAATTATAGTCACAGGAATCACCTACAAATTGCATTGAAATAAGTTACACATAGTGGCCAGGGCAATATGAAACACAGTAACAAATTTTACAAATATACTAAAACTTACGGCAGCTAGCGTTACAGCCAACCAGATAACTATGTTGGCCCACCGACTTAGAATCTTTTGTGGTCTACAGCGTTCGTCTTCGTCGTCCTCTTCGTCATCAAAATCTTCTTCCTCTTCTTCTTCTTGTTCTCCTGGACCTCCAGGAGTTGCACTTGGTGCTGATGTTGTAGCTTCGATGTCCTGATCAGTGTCCTCTTCAGGTTCCACAATTCTTGTCATTGCTAATGCATACAAAACTTTGCCTCAAAATAATCAAAATTTAAATGATTGGCCAAACGATTAGTATTTTATTTAAATTAGCGCTTACAAAATGCCCACAAAACAACTTCCCAACAAGATCTGCTTGTATATTTCCCTCAAACTACTTCCGTTCTGCCAATTAAGCGAAATTGACTTTTCATACAAGACTCCCGTCTTTGTCACCTCCGCTTCCACCAGCTCTTACTCTGCTTTTGGTTGTGCATGGCTCAGTTTCCAACGTTTCTCTCGTTTCCTGGTCGACTGAAGGAGCTGCAGAACTGTGAAAATGCCAATCTGGCAAAACCTGCAATGCGATAATTTTTCAGGTGAAAATGCCACAAAACAAAAGCTCAGTCAGAGGTTTCTTCATTAACAGCCTCGAAAAACACAAACAATAGGATGCCTTGGATGCGGATACTCTGTTGCAAAAACATGCTACTCTTATTTTGAGCTCTATTACGGCCAGCTTTCTTCCTTTTTAGTTGGTCCCATTTGATTCAAAGAGAACCGAAAGAAAGTGACGTGATGATCATAAAATTAGATGGGCCGTGTTACCTTCCGGTTTCCGTGCACCATATGCGCCCAAAAAAAACACTTTCCTTCGCAATTTTTTATCCAGCCTGTTTTATAAATAAGTTAGCGTTTACATAAAAATGCAACTCGTTGGATGCTTATATATTTTCTTCTTGGCAAGTAAATTGTTTGCACCTGTACATCATCTTAAGGGAAAAAACTAAGACATCAACATCCACCTAGTTTGCTTCGACTATAAACAGCTCACAAAACTATTCTCAAGTGACATGCAATCATAAAATCAAATCTTGCAAAAGCTACATTGGTCGTAGGTATAAGATAAGTCAGTTCAAGTATTACATTACTCCTGTGGATTTCATATGTAAAAAATAATAGTTTCATTCACACCGTCATTCAGGTACTTTTTCTTCACCTAGCGTTTTTACCAAAGGAAGTACTTTCGTTCAAAGAGGACAAGGCCAGGTTTAGAAATTTGCGGTTACTGCGGATATCATAGCGTTTTTTAGCTGTCTTTCAGATATATAGTGGTGTATTCATTTCTGTTGCTGAATTTGCATTTTTCGGGGCTGGTGAGGTGTCCATGTGGGTTTCCCTGGGACGTTTGATAGATGCAGAACAATATTTAACTTGTCAGCAGACAGATAGATGGTTAAAAAGAAGCAGAAGGAATGAAATGAAAATGGCTTTACTGCCAAAAAAGCCTGCTTCACTGGGTATGTGACACCGCTTTGTATGGATTAAGTAGGAAGTATTTATGGTGCATTGGCAATCCGTAAATAGATATCATAGCAAATAAATATGCGATTGGATAGGTTCCAAGTAAATTTCAATAAAGTACACCTCCCTGGCCTATTTTACATTTTTGGTATGTACCTTTTTTCAAAGTCAACTGGCAAAAGTACTTTTCCAGCGAAGTTATGGGACTTGGGGAACCATTACGCAATTTTGGAATTGTCTCAAAGTACCCCACTATATTTCACACCTCCCACTGCATAATGAATGTGCTGCAAAGAAAGAAAGTTATAGGGCT
>VICI01003788.1:0-12345 GCA_019593645.1 Akabosia matsudoensis
TTTTCTTTAGCTTTTTTGCTAAGCTTTTTCTTTAGCCTTTGACTGGACTCTTTCTGTTCAGCTACGTCTTTATTATTATTAAGCGTTTATTGCAGATCTGTGTATATACATGAAAAGTAATTACATGGATCCATATGAGAAAATGTATAAAAAAACGACAATGAAAGAGAAAAAAACGAGCAGGTACATGACAAGCCAATGCACAATCGCATCCCCACCACCACTAATCACAGCCCACCCCCCTGAGATCACCGAAGTAGCAGTCAACATGCGCGATACATTTAAGGTTATTAGGCCAGTTGACATATAGCCCACTTGGAGATCACCAGGAGAGGAGACTGCGACCAGTTAGGGTTTTGAATGCTGAGAGTGGTAGGCATAACGCTTGCCCTACTTGTTTCAAATAAGGATACTGAACTCTGTGGTGAAACCAGAAGGGTTTCCCATTCTTTGTACAAGGATGAATCAAGAAATATTGCGGAGTTGAAAATTTTGCTATGATAGAAAAATATTGTTGCTTATAGTTAATCTTTTAAATAGTGAAAATATTGCTGTCCGGCGGAGTGCAAAAAAGTCTGGCAGGCAAAGTTCGGCAAACATTTCACTAGCGCTGGAGTGTCGTGCGAAACCAAATATGATGCGAGCTGCGTCATTATACGCTACGCGAACTGAGTTTATGTCTATGTTAGACACTGGGTTCCACAAACTTGAGCATTTGCACTCGCGTACAGGTCACGTTTTCTTCTGACCAGCTCTTCTTTGTCCCGGTTGTGACAGTTTACCTCATAGCCGAGGTACTTCACTGTTTCGCTGCATCGTATCGTTTTTCCACAGAATTTGATTAGTGGACGAGCTGTGTCCATTTCCCGCGGGATAAAACACTGCATTACAGTTTTAGACGGGTTGAAGTTTATTTTATGACTTTCTCCAAAGCGCTCGCAACAATTAAGCAGGATCTTCATGGATGCAATGGTCGTGGTCATCAACAGCACGTCATCAGCGTAAAAGCAAGAGTTGAAGGTGCTCGACCCTACTCTGCAGCCCTGTCTCGTTTCCAGAAGCTCCTTTGCAAGGCCGTCACTGAAAGCGGCGAAAAATCGGGCCGAGGCTAGGGCGCCCTGTCTCATGCCTACGCGCACAGGGAAAGGCGAAGATTCCATCTACATTTGAATACTTGGTTGTTAAACCAAAATTGGAGAAGTTGAATGGCGTCGCTGTGGAATCCCCTTTCACATAATTTGTTAAGAAGGATGGTGTGGTCAACTTTATCAAAAGCGGCGGTGGCATCGAGATAACAAAAGTATACAGCTTTATAGCTTTAAAAGCTTTTATTATACTAGAAATTCGTGCATGCTCAGCATTTCAATAGAGTAAAGGAACCAATAAATAGTTGCTCACAATTCAAATCTAGAAAGAATAGAAGGACGCGTACGTAGTCTATAAGGCACCGGGAAGGGTACAAGGTAATTTCAAAGTGCTGCTTTTATTTGGTTTCTGAGCGTACTATCAAAATTTTCCACAATCCACGCTGAGGTGTAAAGTAGACAAACCCAATTATGCACGTTTTCGAATTTTCTGAAAATTATACGTTGTGAGTTACTTGTATTTCAAAACAAAATTTATTTAGTGAAGTTCAAGAATGGCAATCATTTATTGTGCCAAGCAGCCAAATTTCGTCAAAATAAATTGATTTTACACCCAAACTAATCAATACACGTAGTGGTAAATTTGCTTTGTGATGCGCATAATCAAATTTTCGATCTTTTTCTGAATCCGGTGCTGAAAACTGCTTAGCCAAATCTGTCTGTAATTTTGAAAACTATGATTTCGTAAATTTTAAAACCATTATGCAGAAGACTCTATAGCATAACTGTTTTAAATTGCTGATCCAGGTTAGCGGTTTTAACTAATAGATACAGAAAGAGGAAAATTGGGCACTGTGAATCACTAAGATAGATCTATCAGCAATTTTTAGTGCATTAAAGTTTTTAAAACAGTAAAAATTTACGGTGTAAAATCACTTTTTTACATTGGATCTTTGGAGCAGCAAGTGATTGCCACTTCGAGCTGACTGCGATGGATTTGACATTGGAAATGCACGATGAATACAAGAATCCTTTGTTTATAATTTTACCAGCGACGGAACTGTACTGTGTGTAATTTCCTGGTGATGGGTCTGAACCCTATGTAATTAAACGTAAACCTAATTCAAGAGGAAATTACCTAATTTAAAAAACAAACATTTCAGCATGACTTCGTTTTGTGCAGCACCCAAGTCCTGCTTGGAGGAAATACGCTGTTCTCAACGAAATAAATAAACAAATTGGAGGCGTCGAGTGTAAAATGAATAAAAAGGTTTATTATCTCTACGTTTCGACTCAAAACGGAGCCCTCATCCGGAGAAAGACATTGTTCTGTTTAAACACCTCTGAGTGACGAGCATTTGACATACACAATAAGTCATATTTACATGGTATTCTATGGGATGGTATGCTATGCGTCCAGATCGATGAGATGGGATACGTCCAGATATTTGGGATTGTATCTTCAGCCTTCCCCTACCTCGTTTTTAACCGTATATTCTAGGAGTATATGAACAAATATTAATAGGTATGTCACATGTGAGAATGATCGGTAAGAGTTATTTCCTTGGAAAGCCCTGACCGGTAAGTGCTGGTTAATGTTTGTAAGCGAGCTTTCCCTAAGAAGATCTTCATTTTAGGACTTTCTTGATAGTTTGACCTCTTAAGCATGCACCAATGTGCATCATTGGTTGACACATATGGAAAGGTATTGTCAATATGTTACTCATTCGTGTAAATTGCCAAATGTACGTTTGGGTGTTTTTTATGGCCTTGGAACAAAACATGGATCGTTTTCATCAATTAGGTGGTAAATGAAAGCGTTCTTTTATTTCCGTGCAATTTCATTAAGGATCAACATGGGGTAATTCGGTACAAAATTATGTCTCCTCCTTTTTTGATGAAAATACGAACTGATCAAATATTTTGAAGGCTATTGAACTGGCAGTCATTCGTCATACATCATAGAGAAAACTAGTTTTATAAATGATTTCCATTCGTATAAGGAAAGGAAGGAAGATAGACGGAAAGATTCGTTGTCGTGCAAAAGCTGTTTTAACGTACGAGGTTTTGGACAAAATGAATTCGGGCACCTGCAGGTCCCTGAAAATGCATGAAATCTTATCATCGGACGCGTGAGTACTGGGATCCGGACCTTCGGACAGACGATACCGCAATGCTTAATAAAGGAAGAAAAGTAAAGCTAGATCAAATGCATTTGGTGTAGATTAGGTGAAAGCGAAGAAAACCAATTCTTCGAACTCGCACAACTTCTTTTATGATCTCCAACAAAGAAATTTGTAGTAACGCTCTTTTCTATCAATAGCTCCTCTTTCCCACTGCAGATGGAGCAGTACATACCATTCCATTCTTTTCTCCCGATGTAAACAAACATGGTTTCTTCCTCAATTTTTCAATATAATTAAAAAGAATGAATTTAGATATGCCTTCTTTATAATAAATTTTCTTTCTTTTTTCTGGTCGATTTTCGTAAATTAAATTAAAATCGATTCAGCAATCTCTTCATTCATCATTGTAAGGTCATCTAGCTGTTATCTCATCCAGTAACAATTTGAAGTTAGAAATTGTTTCTTATTTTATGTTTCGCAAATGCGAGTCGTGTAAGGCAACCAATTTTCCACTGAGTCTAGTAAATCCAGACACGACCACAAAAAAAACCCTCTGACGTAACCAGTCAACCAAGTATTCTGCCAAAAAAATCCTCACCAACTATAAACACCGTGCAACAAAACATGTAACAAGTCATACTACGTCCTTTCTTTCTCTTTACATGCGTCGCAATGCTAAATATTTTGGCAAGCGGCTGTTTCCTTATAATAAAGTAGCATGAAAAGAACAAAATTGTTCTATGGAGTGATACGCTTATAGTATACCATGAAACTGAATAACATTTCTGAAAGCTTATAGTCCTGGAAAATTAGTAAGCTTTATAAGCTTCTCGGTAAAACCGTCGCGACAGGTGATGGATTTACTAGCGAAAGTGGCAATTCCCAGATAAGGCCTTAAATCCGGATAAATTTTCTGCCAAAAAACTATTAACAGGATTTTGGCTGGCTTTGCAAACGAGAACAGTCCGGATTTAGAGTATTTACCTGGGTGAAGAACTTTCTCTTTTATTTTCGAGTGCGAGCCATATACACACAATTTATGTTTANGAAGAACTTTCTCTTTTATTTTCGAGTGCGAGCCATATACACACAATTTATGTTTATACTTGAGAAAAAACATGAACGATATTGGAACTCGCCATTCGCACATTTTCGTGCGCTTTCTCGTTACCATTTGCGATGTTAAAGGGGTGCAAGGAACTGCGCGTTATTATCTGGGTGTGTGTAGGCATTGTAAAATACTGCAGTAGAAATACCTCTGAGCTGGCTGTCTTCTCCCGTACTTTCTCCAGAACGTGAAGAAAAACTCTCACTCATCCAACTTTCCCAATGACGAGCAAGAGTTACACGTAAAACCAAGTAGGACTTTTTTCAAAAGTTTTTTTATGAGGTGGCTCGCGTTTTTTTCTTGCTCGGCGGACGGCGAACCGAGAGGGGAACCAAAAACGGAGCAGGAGCTTGGATCAATGATTTTCACTGTGGGAATATTGGTTTCATGATGCATGTCTGGGTAATTAACTCTGAGTTTTTGCGCGTTCAATAATTTTACTGGTTATGGGATGTAGATGACAAGTGTAAAACCTTATTAATACTGTTTAAGGGTTAACGTAAACTTATTTAAGTCTTCCGGTCTGCAGCTGTTTTGATGAAATACAAAATTATTACAATTTATGACAAAATCCGCCATGATACTATATTTTCTGACCGGCCAATAGAGCCAAAGAACAATTTGCCCAAATAAAGGTTCATATGCACATAGGCCAGCAACTCTTCCCTCCCGACTCCCAACGCGTTTTCGCTTCTCATGTAGGAACTCTGCTTGATCCAGAAGATTTCCTATCCCATACCCGTACTTCCACTCAACGCAACGCAAAAGCTCCCGAAAACCTATAAGCAACCTCAACTCTCGGGGACACCTTTGTCTATATCAAAGACCTATATGTAATTTTCTCTTTTGGCTCTCCTTAACATTGCACTCCTCATCGTTCTCTTTTTTTATGATATGGCCTTGGAGTTGGCTGGCACTACGCAGCCTTGGCTAGCTTTCACCATTGGACAAGCCCTTTTCTTGGATACTTGTGTCTGCTGAACCCATTTTTTAATTCCTCCTTCATCAGCGTCCTCCTTATTTGTTGGTCAATTCCTATTAATACTATCTATCGTCAAACTACAACAAAATATTGGATCAAAACTACACAGCTTCTAAACGCAAGAGAAAGCCCTCGTGCAGAAAACAACGGCGAAACATTAAAAACGCTCATTTTTCTCTAAATATTTTTTAAACAAGTTGGGGGGAGTTTTTTAATGGATTTTTATCACGACTGGAGCATCCATTTAAGGAGATCCACATCGTCAACATCCTGCCAAACCTCTCCATTGTTTGGCGAGATTCAAGCAAATTTATTTACCTGCTAGCAATACGACATTGTGCCTTTTTTTGTTTAGTTCTGTTTTTTCGGAGATAAATTCACGAGAATAAAAACGAGAAGCGGAGAAAACAGACACACACACACACACATAAATGTAATACAAAAATATATACCAGCCAGCACAACAGTATGTTCGTCTTTTAGAGTGTCTTATTATTTAATAGTTTGGCAGAAGTGGGACGTCTCAAGACTATTTATTTCAAGGAGTAAATGTGAAACAAAGTGGAAGAAGTTACTCCTAAAAAAATTATACTCAACAAACCAAGTTTAAAAGAAAGAAAATCTTTAAGCTCAAATCTGTTGCTTTCAACTGCACAAAGAATACAAAGAAAATTTAATAGATTAGAGAGGCTCAGAAATTGCTGCCTTTTATTAGTAGAAGTTTTCATTAAATTAATAGCAAAAAAGTGGTTATTAAACAGAGACATATAACAACGAAACATTATCTGGGAGAGTGTCACATAACGACGAAGCAAGTTAAACCGAACAACTAGGGCGACGATTTGAGATTGTAAGTGTCGCTAATCTTGAAAATTTTAGATGGATATTGGTATAGAATGTTTTTTACGTTTCAAAAAAAGTAGCATGGCGCTACTGTTTGACAAGTTTTTTTTTTCTTTTGTAGTATGAAACCTTTATTAAATTAAGAATAAAACTCAATTAGTAAACATGAAGACCAGAATGTATATTCAAAGTTATTCATGGAAGATTGCCTTGTTAGAGCTGTTTCTTTTTATGCTTATTTTATGCATATGTGTTTATGCTCCATTGACATTGATATGCAATCTTGTTGTTTTGCTGTTTTTGCAAACCATACTAGAGTCTTCAGGTCGTGCAAGTAAAGCTTCCTGAAAGCTATTTTCTTGGTGAAAGTCGTCTGACGAGGAAAAACACAAAAAGAACAAAATGCCTAAGCCACCACCAGTTGAAGAGGAGCCTCCACAGCCTCGCTCTGAGGCAGAGGAGCTTCAAATGAACATTAATAGAGTTACTGATGAGGTAAGGTAGTCAAATCTTGTTTGTGAATCTCCAGATGTAATGAAAAAGTGGTAATCTAATTATAAATCATATTACATCATGCAACATTTTTTCCCCACTAGTCATTGAACAGCACGCGGCGCATGAAAAACCTGTGTGAAGAAGCGAAAGAAGCCGGTATTAAAACCTTGGTTGCCCTAGACGATCAAGGTGAGCAGTTGGATAACATTGAGAAAGGTCTGCGGGACATTTACGAGGACATGGTGGAAGCCGAACAAGCTCTGCAAGGGATGAACGCATGCTGCTGGGGTCTTTGTGTGCCCTGTACTAAAAAGTACGAGCAAACGAAAAATAGGCAAACTTAAAAACAAACCAAACCGCCTCATTGTGTTTAGTTTTTGTCCGTAATCGATATTATTTATGTGGAACAGGGCGCCGGAATCGGCCGCGTTTAAAATGAACGAAGACGGTAAAAAAGGTGGCGGAGAGAGACGACCTGAACTTTCCAACGAAGGAGTGCCCACTTATGGTGGCTTCATTTCAAAGTACACCATATATCTTTTTTTTTTAATATGAGTTATTCAGATGACTATGCGAAGGTACTCATGTGTGAATTCATAACAAACAAAATTACGCACGCAGGTACACAAATAACGCAGAAGAGGACGAGATGGAAGGGAACATGGAAGAAGTATCAAACATGATTGGCAACTTGCGAAACATGGCTATTGACATGGGCTCTGAGATAAATAATCAAAATGGTCAGCTGGATCGTATCAATCTGATGGTAACCGACAACATTTTATGTCCAAATCACTTTCACTAACCACGGCCAGAGCCTAAACACACTTTCTCTTTCTCATTGTTTTAGGCGGAAGAGAACTCGGAACGTTTGGCCAAGGCTAACGAGCAAGCCAACAAACTTCTCAAGTAAAAGCCCAACAAAAAGGATCATGGACGATGTATTAAACTTCTTTTTCCTGTTTTCCGCTGGAGGAAAAAAAAATCAAACTCATATTATTATTCAGCTATAAAAATGTACTATTCTTATCATCAATAGAGAAAAAAAATCATTATTGTTAAAGGCTACATATTATACTCTGCAAGAAAACAAAGAAAAAAAAGCAAACAATATCATAAAATTGCTTTGAAAGAAACGAAAAAAAGGATGTTAAATATTTGTAAGTTTATGATAATGATATAAAAACCAGGACATGAGCAGGATCGGGGGAAATTTGTAAGGAATTGGTATTAAACAGAAAAAAAAAATTTATCTTCTGCTAAAAGTATAGAAATTTACAAGCCATAATATTACATATAATGTAGATAAATAGAGTATATTTGTAGGGAGAAAACCTATATATCTTGTTATGTGACGCTGTGCAATCAAAAACCAGAAATATTTGTTTACCGTTACGAAAAAAAAGCCCGCCGGAAATGATTTACATGCACCTTTTAGGTCGAATTCAATTCGTATTTGAAATCTAAAGCGTTGTTCCTAGCATAGCTTTTAAGTAGCGGTCAACCTGGGTTCCATTTGATTTGCTACCTGTATGGGATTAACTTTTAAATGTAAAAATTTTACAGACGATTTTTTCTGAGAAACTACACTAATACCTATACTAAAACTATTTAAACTATTAATCTTCTATAGGTTACTTATTGGAACTGTGTTATAAAAGAAAAGTGAAAACTTCAATTTTGAAATTTGAATGCTCCATTATAGAAATGACATGACGACGCAAAACTTGTTACGTATTTCAATCACAACACTTACAAGTGTCTTTGTTGGTTTAAAAAAATATTGTTTTTTAAAAAGAAATCTTGGTTGTTTTTAGTTGTGAGGGAGGGGAAAGTGGACGCCATGAAAAGACTTGTTGAAGGAGAAAAAACATGGCCAGGTTGTTTATGGAAACGATGTAAAAATACTAAAAAATGAAGGATCAGAGCTGAACTAACAAGTTAACCAGAGAGAAAAAAAACTATGTGATATTCTATGTTCGTTTGTTGTGTAATATAGTCTGTTGTCAGTTCGTCTGCAAATTTTTTTGTCATTGCTTTCCTTCTGCTTTACACTATTTTTAGTTGAAAAGAGTATGCATTTTTGAGTAGTATTTTGCGCATATTAAGAACGAAAATTCATTTCATGCTTGTGTGTTGATGGAGCTGTCTAGTGTAATGTAAACCAAAAAGATATAAATTTTTTCGCAATATAAATTAGGTCTTGTTGCTACAACAACAACAAAAAAATGTAGACAGAAATTTTACTCTGTATTCAGATAAGTGTTTGTAAACAAAAATGAAATGAAAAAGTAAGCTTTAGTTCTGGAATCTCTTTTAAAAAACAGATAAGTTAGCTAAAAACGCAAACAGCGACAGTGTTTCTGTATTTGTAAGTTTTGTCAGGTTTTAAAGTAATTGAGGTGGGAAACACTTTTTATTCAACAAAGCAATAATTTTAGTCGTCCTGTTTTCTAACACCTTTGTTTCATAGTCTTTCATGTACACCTACTTTTCTAGTTTTTGGTTGAGCTAACCGTCGGGACTACGTCAAGCTTTTCCACAGTTTCCATTTCTATCAATTTTCGTATTTAAATCTTGTTAGCATGTAATCTCTTAATTCTGAAGCTAAATTAATGTTGATTTGACACTTTTTTTGGTGAGAATTCACCGACAAAATTGATTGTGTGTAGAGAAAAGCAACCGGAATAAATTACGATGGTATTATTTCAGAATAATATTATGTTTTCGAAATTCCTGATAAAAAAATTATGAAATATCCTTCTACGGACTCCCGAGCAAGGTTCATTTCTTCCACCAAACCATTTTCATGTGTAACTACTTCTAAGTCATGCATAATATCCGGAGCATATAACCACACCAAAAACTATGCGCCCAAGCTCCTACGTTTCTCGATGGAGGAAATTTCAAATCTGTTATAGGCATGGCGAACCCCTCGTTGATATACGGAATTCAAGGCTTGGCAATCTAGTTTGCGGAATAGTCGTGTCCAGTTGGCATTTGAAGTCTTTCATTTCTTTGCTCGCAGGGTTAACCGTTAGGGACTACTTTGGACGGGATGTTTTCTTCTTGTACTTCTACCAAAAATGACGCAGTTGCTTTATCAGTGGTGGAAAGATACACATGATATAACCATTTCCAGTCGCTGCGCACTTCTGCACAACGTCTCGAAGGATAAAGGCAGAATCATTTTTGGTTGTGTTATTTTTCGCTCTGCTCTCTGGATTTGCGTTTTGGACAGGAACAATTCAATTCATGATCGAAATTCATATCCAGTATATGCGAAGGACAATTTCGAACTTTGTTCCTATGTCGGCTGTGGTCATATAATAAGGCCCTACTACTTAACTGAACAGGTGACTGTAATTTTCACTCTTTCGTGTAGTATATTTAATTTTAAAATGTATGGTTCTGATTTGATTTCTTAATCAATGAGTAAAGCTACGAAACGCGACTGTGCGCCCGTCGAAATCATAAACTTTTCTGCTCGCAAAAAAAGTACGTGACTCGAAAAGAAAGTGGATGGCATTCTCTGAGATGGCCATCAGTAATCTCTCACGTATTATACATTTATATTGAACTCCAGCGTAACTCACATAAACTTTTCCGTTCATTCTTGGTGAAGACAATCGGACACTCGGAGAGCGGTCCTTGTGGTTATTGGCAAAGAAGGACAGTTGGGAGCTATGAATATGATGAAAACGAAAGAATTCAACAAGTGCGTGGAAGGCTGTAAAAATATTTGAAATTTCAAAGAAATTTCACAGCATCCTAAATGCTTTTTTTTGCTTTGCACTGAATTTCCAGCGTTAAAATTAAGTATAAAAGTCAAAAATTTACTTAAAACGTTTACCGATTGTGTTCAGCAAAGAGAAGTGATAGTAGTTAGCAGTCCCAAACAAACTACACTAAAACAAATCAATTCACGTATACAGAGGTTTGAAAACATTTTCCTCGTAGTTGTAATTAGTTGCTGGGGGATCATAGAATACAACAACGACCCACTTTCTATTTCTGAAATTCTGAGCCACGCCAATTCCAATTCTTCTGGTTGACCTCCAAACAATGCTGCTAAAATGTTCACTTTTATGTCTGTACTGGTTACTCTCCGGATTTTCAAATGAATAGTACTGGATCTTGTCGTACCACCTTTTTACAACGTCTCTCACTGCAGATACCCGATCCGGTTCGAAACTTGTCGCCAAATTTTCTCCGTAGTTGACTCCATTCAAAGGTTCAAATTTGCCTGTGTATGCTAAATAGTCGGCATGTTGTTGCGCCAATGAAGACATCTAAATCAGAACGCTCGTGTGAATTTAAAAAATCCATGTAGATTTCGATTTAGCAACAAAACTAACTTATTTACCGTTAAGTCTTCCACAAGTGGTGGCGCCATGTGACGCCGTCTGTATTTATTGTGCTCCTGGATGGCAACCTGGTTAGCCGCGGAGGTTTTCTTTTGTTGCCTTGTCTGGCGATTGCTATTACGATCACCAATTGTACCTGGAGGTGGCTCCAGTCTCCGTCCACCTATTGCGCCTCCTGCCCCACAAACTCGCAACGACGTAAGTAGTTTCTTAAACCCAACCAAGTCTAAATTATACGGCGCCGTTTGTTCCCAACTAGCCAGTTCCAGTGGACGACCCAGACAATTAGCCTTATCGAACACTTCCAAACAGTTTCCTTGTAAATCTATAGATGCAACTCGGTTGTTCCAGTCGGCGTCCAAGTTATAACAGCCTGATCCCAAGTGCAGATACGTTTTCTCCCCTGTTTTGTTTTTTTCGTAATGATTTGATTTAGAATTCCATACATAACCTTAATTTTCAAATCAAGTACTAAGAGAAAGTTCGCTTACGTACCTTGAAAATTAATTTCATCGTAAAATATAACTTCGTCAATTGCAACCGTCTTGGAAATCCATAAAATCACCAATAATAATATACTATTTTCACCTGATCGCATTTTTATTTGCGAAATTTTCATGAGAGTATTTTATGTAAGGGAAGTGGCCGGTCTCATAGTGTTTCTTGAAACTAAGCAAGGGTACAAATGAACGTGAAAGTTGATTTGTTGAACAGCATGCCAAGAGCCCAGAAAATGAAACGACATGTACTCATTAGTGCATTTAAAAACTGGTAACACGTGTTGCTACTGCAGTTTCATGTAATTGACGTAATTTTTTTTATGTATTTCTGTGAGAAATGCAGTCGACTAGACATGAAAACTGGATTTTTTCTAGAACATAAAGCTTATAAAGTTGTATGATATAAATCCTCCAAAAATGAATTTAATTGCATGTTTCCTTGTTGCACTCATACGTCAGAGAGCCAGATTTACATCGAACTTGCAGAATATGGCGCAGGTTTTGCTAAAGATAAATATCTTAATGGTTCAACTGCATTCGTATCCAGATACGGAACAGGCAAGTTATGTTTTAATTGTGCAGAATATTTTCTGCACCGGACTATAATTATGTTTCGTTCCTTCCCCTCAATACCCTGGCTTTACACGCAATGTAAACACGTTTATTACTTTATTTCAATGCTCAACAGAAAAAATTTCATCGCTTATGTTATAATCAATTTTTTATTTGCTTAAAATGTGCCTTGCCAGTTGCCTTTTATCTTTCTCTCAATCACATCGGTCATACAACTTGAGAACTTTAAGTCAACTTAGTGAAACACTACTGGATATCCACGACGA
>VICI01003789.1:0-12343 GCA_019593645.1 Akabosia matsudoensis
ATTCCTGGAAAATAACGCACTCTTTGATGGTCTTAATGGGCTTGTATCAGTTTCAGAAAAAATTATCATCAGTGGGGGAGCTCCTAACGTTAAATTTTGTCAAAGAGGTTGACAGCATTTTGCTCCTATGAACCAAAGTGGCTTCATGTATGATCCTATCATTACTTGAGAGAAAAGGCTGAAAAAACTCGTTTTGATTATCGATTTGATCTGATTTTTTTTTCAGTAAAACCAGTAGATGAATCGATTAATGTTTTGTCCATGTAAAGTACTAAATCTATCAGCTTTTAGCTTTTCCAGCCAAAAATTGTTAGCATTTTTATAAAGTAATCTACGTAATGAGTATTTAGTTACTGGGAATGTAAAAATAACCAATTCATTGTTGGCTGTTGATCGTCGTCGTCGGTCGGTCGTTGAAAAAGGTCTTTTGGGATTTGTCTGGTTCGTGCTGAGGATTTACTGTTGGGTAATCAGAAAATTACAGAGAAAAATCCATAGTGGTCACATAAACACGTCATCAGCTTTGGAGTGTTGGAGGGATTTCCTCGCAGAGGTGGTCTTTCTGATTAGTCGGATTAATTTTTTGATGGAATTAGCCAAAGATATACGTCATCACGTATCACGTTGCAATCCATTATGAAAATTAATTTCACCATGCAAATTTCCAGGCATTTGCAGATGGCAGAGTTGAGTTGCTATCTCTATTGTTGGCAGCATCCAAACCGGTCTAGTTTTTTTTTACAAATTTTAACAACAAAATGCCATTTTCACGCATTCCTATGAGATCTCACGACGTATTCATTCATTTAAAAAAGAAACGAAATTTATCAAGGCACAAGTGAACTATCCATGAATAATCCAGACGTGTCATTACCTGCCATTATTGTTAGCTTTTATTGTTGCCATTACACACATCACTAAGAGAGCAAAACACCATCCATCCAGCCAGCCATTCATTCCTGAGCCAAGGCAGCACAGCGTCAGTCTTCTGGAATGGAATGCTTACGTGAACGAGTCTTAAATAACGCTTCTTCTTCTTCTCGGCATGTCGTCTTTTTATACACCATTCTCTACTAAACAGGCTCATTTTTGAAAGAAAGATTCATTACAACAAAATATTTTCAACTTGTGCTAGCAAATAGATTTTGTTGTTGTGGTGGACCACGCGCATTCCTAGAAGCTTCCAAAGGGCATTATCTCGCATAAGGAACGAAGGAAAATAATGTACAGTCATTGCAGACAACACCATCATTTAAAAAATAGTTATGTGAATGGCAAGTAGGTTGATGTAACCGGATCGTTAAAGTCGTGTCAATAATGTCAGCAAACTGAACAAAAATGACTGCCAAGAGGCAGTTTATATCGCTTTTATGAGAATTACATTTCTACAGTAAAGACGAAGAAACACTTGACGATTGTAACGGTTTTGGATATATTTATATGTTATGCAGTGTATGAAATAAGGGAAATGTTTCAAGGTTTCGTCTCTTGCGGGAATTTAAAATAAAATAGGAAAAAATTACGTTAACTTGCGTTG
Organism: Akabosia matsudoensis; assembly: GCA_019593645.1. NCBI lineage: Eukaryota > Metazoa > Arthropoda > Collembola > Entomobryomorpha > Paronellidae > Akabosia > Akabosia matsudoensis. The sequence continues at coordinate 1,538 of VICI01003789.1, forward strand.
CCGCTTGCCAGAATGATGTATCTTGATAGGCCTGGTGACATCATGACCTCGTTTGAGTGCTATACATTAAGATATAAAGCGCAAGAGGATTTTTTGTTGGTAGTAAAACTGTTATGTCGAGTAATTTTCGTCACAATAATCAAAAATTACCTAATTCGTAAGTGAAAAATACCATTTAGACTTGTACGTGACATGAGCGTACAAACATTTGTAGAGAAAAACTGGTCGCACTTTAACTGGAACGTGAGAATCGGTCAAAACAGTACAGAAATTCTTTTTATTTTGGGTATTTTGGATCAAGATCTCTTACCAAGTTCGGAATGCGTAATGGACGAAACATGGAGAGAAAAACTGAATGTTTTGAAAATAAATGTTATTATCATACAGAGCCTCAGCATCTTGTTTACAAAAATATAAGGAAGCATGTGCATGATTTCAATTGACTTCTTAGCTTCTTATCGAGTATTATCATTTTCGAAAACGTCTTTGAGAGAGAAGGAAAAGGCCCAACCAAGACTATTGGAATAAGTGAGTTATTTTATTTATAACTTTATGTTATAGGGATAAATTCTGTTTGACATTGTATATGACGCATACAAATTTACGGAATTACAGTTCAAAGTATGGTTTTTTTCTGAAATAACCGTTTTAATCTGATATGGCACGAGTTATCTCCGTTCGACCAGAAACCTAAGCCTGACATTTTGTGTTAATCTTCACGAATGGTTGCACATTTAATCACTTCTCTAAATTTCCTTGACTTTACTTCTCTCAATTCTTGCTATCCTCACCTTCCATGAATTGCAAGTCTCTGTAACCCTTTTACATGTAAATGAGTTTTCTAACCATACACTACCCTATTCCTCCATCTGAGAATACTTCCAATTCGATGACGGATGAACCACAAATTAAGTCAACAAAAAGACAACTCACATTAATATAACGGATTAACTCGAGCTCACACTTTTCCAGACAAGAGTTCTGGACAATTTTTAGATTTTTCTAAATTACACGAACCCTTCTTTTTATAATAGCACGCTCCACTAATCAATCATTTAAATCCGAACCAGTTCCAAGTTCCATTTAAGACCTCTCTTCCCTTTTATCTATCCACTTGCCATCTTGATTTGATTATTATTCAATGAATAGTGACATCATAAACCAGAGAAAGAACTCCATTAAAACGTGCTTATTACTTGAAATTTAATGAGACAGCTGTAACTTCAATTTGCAGTCAACCGTGCACTCAGTGTCAATAAAAATATACGTTTTTTCCATAGTGTTCCAATCACCACTAGCCAGCCACAGAGGATAAACCTCTCAAGATCAAAAAATCAGAAAGGCTCTTACCGTCAGCTTTACTTTCTCAAAATATAATATTTTTGTTTAATGTGGTTATCAAATCAAAAGTAAAATCATCGCGTAACAGTTTCCGCAAACCTAGATAGCTGCTAAAAGGAAAAAAAGATGAAGGTTATGGAGGGAAGAAAACCCAGAGTGATGTACTGCTGGTCCCCAAAGATCAAAGTCGACGGAGAAAACTGTTGAAAATATTGAAACAGACGAGACGAAAAATGGAATGGAATCCCACAAATAAATTTTTATCTTTTAAAAAACCTCCTTATAGCAAATACGGGGCTGCTACTCTTCAGTTTTTGTATCAAATTTTTTTTGTGCGTAATCATTGAAAAAAAAGAAAAGGGGGGAAACGACAACGCAGAAGCAGAAGGAAAATATGTAGTCAACAACAAAACAAAAAAGAGAAAAGGGTTGAAGCTTTCTCCGACGGAAAGAGAACGATGCGTAATCATTGAAGAAAAAGAAAAGGGGGGAAACGACAACGCAGAAGCAGAAGGAAAATATGTAGTCAACAACAAAACAAAAAAGAGAAAAGGGTTGAAGCTTTCTCCGACGGAAAGAGAATGACATAAACATGAAAATTAACTGGAGCAAAATACACAGGCATTATAACAATAGGCAAGAGAAACAAAAAAATATGCAGTCATTTATAGTGATATTCCTTTTTATATACTACTAGACTAGTTATAATGCAATTAGAAGCTTTCATCATTTCCATTTCACATTGAAGAAGATACCATTTAAAAATTATTCATATTGGTTCTAAAACTGAAAATGGACTTTTTTTCCATTTCCAGTTTTGTAGACGACTTTTTAATTAGAAGGATAGCATATTATGTTGTCAACCCTTTCACCAAGCTCATCTCAATCAGAACAATCCTTTTCATGGTTGGAATCATTGGGAATAATATTTCTATTTGAACGTTATATACGCTTCTAAATAGCTGCGTAAACAATGCCACCATAAACTTATGATTATAGTATAAACATTCCAAACAAAAGCCAAGCTGATGAAAATGAAAGACAATTTTTGATTTTCTCCCTCTCCATACCTAAAATAAACCTTTCCGTTTTAAAAGGACAAACCGGTAAATATATGATTGCAACGATAGAAGTAGCTTCAATAAGAATTGGTTTCTTCTTCTACAAACCTATTGTCATGTCATTGTCAACCAGTTTCTTTATATTTCTCACAAAAAGTCTCGGCGCATAACCCGAATAGAGAACTTTACCAATTTTTTTTCTCTTCAATATTGCTCGCTTATTGCTAAAGTATAAAAAAAATCAGTACAATTCTTGACTACCTATTCTATCCAGTAGCGGAAGAAGCCTTCTCGGTGTAATAAGCGAAAACGTTAACAGTAATGTTTGAGCCGTGGAAAGAACAAGTTTTGCACAGAGGAATGAACAGACTGTCTGTCTCATTGTGAGAGGGTCTTACTTCAAAGATAAAACTGAACCTGCACACGTTTCACAAGTTGGGGGAGAGAAGAGAGAGAGAGAGAGGGTTTTCATACCAAACCGTATCCAGTTTTATGGCCAGTCGTATCTGAGTTCTTGTTCGGGACGGAGTGCTACACAAGTTTGGATCCGAAATTGTGCGTGAATGCGGTATCACAATTGGAAAAACTTGGTCAGAAAAAATATTAGCTCTGAGTCACCTTCTTTTTGAACTGGAACAGAAAAATAATAATACAATACGTATAACGGGACAGGCGTAGTCTTGTTGCTGTAAATCTTGTTTTGTGTCATATCCATTCACATTTATTATAAAATAAGGAAAAATATTACAGCTTTTAGAAAGTTTTAGTATCAAGCTGTGGATTTTTGTAAAGTGACTGTGAATCTTGTGCAAAAGTGTCTAAACCAAATTTTTAAAACTTGATTATCACCAGAGTACAAAACAGTTCCATAGTGTTTAATGAAAACCGGAAGCATTTCAGTAGTGTTATATGGGAATAACTTTTGTGTATCCGTTGCAGAAACGCTTTTTTTTCAAGGTTCGCCCAGAACAAAAGCGGTATTTTTTGCCGGGATTGATTTCTTTTGAGGATTTATACCGAAAACTTTTGGATCCAAACTCGTTGTGCACATGCTACACAAAATTAAATACTTTTGTTTGGAAAATAGATAAAGAAACGTAATCCAGGGGTAAAAAAACCTAACTATATCAAAACTTTTGGATCCAAACTCGTTGTGCACATGCTACACAAAATTAAATACTTTTGTTTGGAAAATAGATAAAGAAACGTAATCCAGGGGTAAAAAAACCTAAATATATCTGCGAGTTTGCAGCGTAGTTGCAGTATCCAGGAAAAAAATTCTTTTGGGATTTTTACTTTTGCGTGGGGAGAAAACCAACTCTGTTGTGTATTTGTTTCTTATTTTTTTCGTTATTGTGTATCAAAACAGCCAGAATATAAGATTGTACAAAAAAAAATCTTTTGGGATTTTTACTTTTGCGTGGGGAGAAAACCAACTCTGTTGTGTATTTGTTTCTTATTTTTTTCGTTATTGTGTATCAAAACAGCCAGAATATAAGATTGTACAAAAAAAAGTGTAAGCAAAAAAGAAGGAAACTGCAACTTCCGGAAGGGAAAAAAACTCCCAAGCCAGCACAGAACTAGTCGATGAATCAGAAGAAAGAGAAAAAGAAATGTCTGTCTTGTGCAGTAAAGTAATAAAATGCAAGAAATGGTAAAGTAATACCAAAATATTTGTTCGTCTTAAGAAAGCAGTGAAGAAAATACTACCGTTTTCTCTCGCCAAGGAAGATGAAGCTCTAACTTGAGTGCAGTTGAAATAACAATCATTGAAAGTAGCAAATAATCGAAAGCAAAACGTGCACAATAAACAGTTTTATTGCGTTTTGGCTTTCTCTACGACTCTGTACAAGACTCCTGGTGAAATTCATTGAGCAACAAAAAAAATACATCTCTCTTCAAATTGCCGGGATTAAGGCTGCCAATGTGAAAGTGACTTAACTCAACCCACAACAGTACGTTATAGTGATACGTTTCGCAGTGAACAGTGAATTGAAAAAACAGCCATCATCGTAAACAACATTAAAATTGTAGGGAGAAAATCTTTGTACATTCTGAGTCAAAGATACTTCCGGTTTATAGGGAATCAATATAAATTGTACAGTGGAGCTTCGCAAACAAGCAAGGGATCCTTGAGGCATCAGTTGAATGGTCTTCTAATGACCCGCAAATCCTTGGTGGAGTGAAACTAACAAAATTTTGTTAACAAAACGACATGTAAATACCAATACATTAGTTTTTGCTTTTGGTTTTTTAAGTAAATCCCTTTCATTTGATATTTATTAGCATTATGGAAAGTCAGACATATTCAATTTTGGTACAAAAATGAGACAGATGAGGGATCAAGTGTTTAGCAAACTCCATTAATAAACTTGAACTTGCGGTTTATCACCAACATGTCCGTCATATCTTTGATTTGTTTGCTTTTTTTTGCATGTTTCTTACATGAATCTTGTCACTTATTGATAAGACATGAAATAAGTTGTGAAGTTGACGATTTCTCAAGTCATGTACATTTTGAGTCCAAAAGTTTAAATAAAATTGTCTGAAGTGTCAACGCTGTTTGTCACCAGTTCAAAATTAAAAGTTTGTCGGCACTCCTCTGAAACAGGTAGCAAACTCTTGTTGACAACCCCCGCATTGATACGAGTTCAGTTGTTATAGTATTTCACTTGCTGAACACGGACCACGTGTGACAAGCTTAAACAAACAGCGGACAAACAGGACAATTCAGAAGTACAAGAAATCAACTTACCAAAAGATAATTTTCCAATGGAAGGGTTATAGATGTATAGAATACAAGTACAAAGTTGTGTGAGGGAAATGTCTCTTCTTCATTTTTTTTTCGGAGAGGTTTTGACAAGTGAGCAAGTGGCCGTGACTGCTTCAAAGTCAGCAAAAAAGACAAGCGAAAAAAAGTGTACAGACAGGGACATCAAACTCACAAGGCGCAACACTTTTCCCATCAAAAATTTTGGCATCCTTCCGTTTTAACACTACTTCCATGCTTGTCTCCCCAAAAACTAAATTTTTACCTTGACGAAAAAAAACGTAGACAACTCTGACAGAATACAAGTTAGTATGGAGAAAAACGAATAAAAAACTATGTTTGACAGTTTTCATCTTTAAAAAAATATATGACTTTAAACTTTTCTCGTAACGTTTGCTGTAAGTATTTTTTTTCTCTTTTTAAAGTGTAGTACTAGTACACTCCATGTCAGAACTTTATTTCTCATTGCCTCCAGCTCATAATACAAGTTTTTTCCTTTATTTTGCCATAATGACTGCCACTCATCTTGACGATTTTTATTTTGTCAAATCACATGACACGAAAAAAAGTACTTTTAAGAGGTGAAACACACTTTTTACCTCGTTACGCTAAAAAAAAGTGTCAATTTTTAAGGAGAATCGCGTGAATTTTTTTTAACGCTGACGTTTATATGCATAAAATATTTTGCACTTTTAGTGCTTATACCATTTTCAAGGTTTTCTACGCTTCTTCAAGATTTATCATGCGTTAGAATAAAAAAAAAACGGTTATCATGTTATGATCGCCTTCACTCGAGCATGTAAGTTGAACCATGAGATTTCACTTTTCATTCATTCATGGAGCATCTGGAGCAGCCCAACCGTCAAATCAGTTCGTAAAACTTTTTTTTTTTTGCGGAAACCCTCGCGTGAAAAAATTCATGCTCATGGAACCAAGTTCCAAAAAAATACATAAAATATCAACCAAAACTAATATGAAAGGTGTAGACACCTAAATAATATTGATCCCAAAAAAATCTCCAATTTTCATAGTTATTTCCTTTGAGAGGTTTCTTGAGTTTTCTTATCACTTCATTACCCGTAATAAACTTTGTTTCTTCACCCTCCATATTAGAAAGTTAATTTTACCAAAAGAAAATATAAAAAATGTTGTTTGGTTGTGGTTTTTTTGTTTCAAAACTTTTCTATTAGTGTTCCATCAGACAAAAAAAAACATAATATTGACGAGGAATGTTTTATCGTGCGTATCGACATGCGTTTGGAATGGGAGATCTGACACGCGTCGAGACTTTTTTTTAACGATGACAGAACCAATCATCATATTTTATTTATGATTGAAAAAGCATGCAAAAGTAAGAGTGAAAACCAATTTGTAATTTATCATAAGTCACACACGTGTCATTCCTCGGATATGTTTCCAATACAGTTGACATCGACGATTCCAACCAATTTTCGTATGGGCGTATGTTTTAAGAGCAGTCTGATGTCGGCTAAAGTGTTAAGGTAAAAGAGGTTAAAAGCAATTTTGAGTTTTTCTTGAAACGAAAAAAATATACAATTTTTTACGATCAGTATTGTTTTTTAAAAGAAAAGAGAAAACTTGAATGATAAATAATCTATTTTATTAGTTTCTTGGAAAATCATAAATATGAACACGCACTCCAGGAGAGGAGTAAAGAAAAATGACTTTACGGATCAGGGCAAAATAGGTTTTTTTGCGTATGAGCGTGTGTGGCGCATACTTTGTGGTTTTACACTGAACACTGCCATGTGGACATGGGGGAAAGGATAAGAGTGTAAAATATTTAGTTGCAAGATATTTAGTTGGCAGGAAATGAATGTGTTTTTGTGTTTTTGCTGCACTGGTCGACTGTGTTTTCCAGCTATGCACTGACATTTGACAAAACTCTGTCCATATTTCTTCACACTATATTGCTCTTGTGTGGTTATTTTGTTGGAGGGGAATCTTCTTGACTTTGTTAAAATGGCATAATAAAATATATACGCAAAAGGGATTCATTTTCTTGGGCTTTTACGCACAGTTTTGGGCTTTTGAAATGGATTCTTCCTAGATGAAAAATAATAACAATTGTAATATCTTTGCAGTTTTTTCCTGGGGAAAAACAAAAGTTTCAATTGTATTTGAATGGGGAATCGTCGTGCTATGAAATTTTTCGTCTGTTTTGCACATTTATACGATTCTTTTCCCAAGCCTGGGCTGGAGATGCCTTCTAAAGTTTTGGTTGGGGGTGTACAAGTCAGACTCGCTGGCGGTTGGTGGGAGAAAGATCCATACACTGTCATTCCTTAAAGTTAATCTATTAATAAGCAAACAGTGCCAAGGGAGATGTGCGTAAAACATATAAGAACAAGCACTGGTAAAATATACAAAGATGTGGATGAGATCATCTCTGGAGCGGTTGAAAAATAAAACTATTTCTGCATGCTCGAACAATTCCAGGCGCAAAGAAAACAGTTTTTTGCTGTCACAAATGCCGGGCTTACTATATTATGCAAAGTAATCGATTAAAAAGAGCTTCATGGGTTTAGTTGGTGCAGCCACAAGTCTGGCCCGAGCTAATCCATCTCTTTCTAGTGAATTCTAACAAAAACAAGGCATAGGAATTATGACGGTTTGATCAGTCGTCTGACAATCTGCCACAACACTGTCAAAAAAATAGTTTAGTGACTCAATCATTCCTTAGAGTCCCCTTCCAGTCTGATTGATTTATACACTTCTTAATTGAAAGTGACGCAAAAATCTAAGTGGCTGCACGGGAAGACGCTCAAACATATTCAATGTTGAAGATGAACGGTCTTGTTTTCTCAAGTCTCTATCGATCCAGTTAATATCTCCGGGACTCTAATAAAATCATATTTTTTCTTTTACTTTTGTTTTCACTAAGTTAACTGTACACTTGAGATATAAAAAAGGTAAATCCAGAAAGGGAGAGAGAGGGAAAGGTTTGTTAGTTGAACTCGACGAGAAAATCTTATTTTTCGACAACATAGTCATTATTTTATAGATACATTTTTTCTGTACTGCACACCAGTCACGTTCCAACATCACACAATTTGTACTTGTCTCCTGTTACCAACAAAGTTTACAAGTTTAAATGGTACTGCCAATAATACTGGAAGAATGTTGTTCTTTTCAGTTGCAATCGCTTCCCTTTCTTTGCTAAAAACAATTCACATAAAATATTATCCAAGAAACATGTAATATCAGTAAATACATGTATCTCTGATACTTATTCCAGTCCATATCAATTCTACAACACGTGTACCCTCTCAAAAGACATAAAAACTCGGTTGTACCACATCTTAAAATGTCTTTCAATATCAGCCCGAATATTAACTTTTGTCGGGACACATCTCCGTTTTAGAAACAAAAACAAAAAAGAATGTGTAAAATAAGCGATGCAACGCCAACACTATATAAGCAAATAAACTTTCCATCGTTTTCTTTCTTTTTTTTTTCTTTTTCTTTCAAAAGTTTTAGAAACACTACCAGGAACTAAGAAAATAGAAGGGGGAATTTATAGTAAAAGTATCAAGAATGAGATGTGATTATCTGTCATCATAATATATTTTTATTCTGCTGAAAGTCTTTCTCTATATCCCTATCAACGTGACTCATAATTTTTTTATTAGGTTCACGATATATTTTTTTATAGATTGTTTAGTGTACAAGTCGACAGGAAACAAAGTGTCACTAGAATTTGTTTCCCTACAAATATAAGAAATACGTAGCTCTGATTGTTTATATGTTTTTTTCTGTATTGAACTCAGTGTGAACTTTTTTTTTCTGTGATGTATTGGTTCGTATAGAGAAAGAAGACGGAACGTCACCGCTACCAAAACAAGGGGAGAAAGCAAAATAAATCGGTAAGTAGCTTTTTATTTTAAAAAACTTTCCAAGTCGTGTAAAGCTTGTATTATTTCGCTGATCTGTCGATCTGATGAAATTTCAAGTAGAGATTTAGTTTCTTACAGTTTCCCCCCATTTTGCTAACATAGAAAAGCTATCAGATAAATATGATGTATTATAAACTTGGGGATTTTTAAGAAAAAAGAGAGACGAAAAGTTTTCAATATGAAAGTTTTTTGTGTTTTACACTATCAGTAGTATCCGACTTTTGGTCGATAAATCGATGAGGTTTCCTCTGGGTTGAAACTCTAAAGCCGCTGGAATGGCTGAAACAACCTGTTATTTGAAATCAAAAACTTTTAAGAAGATCAAAACGTAAATCATTTGAGTAGGATCTTTTGGACCGCTATTCACTGATATAATCGGTTGGCTATTTTTGAAAGGAGACCTTTTTCTTTACCCTTCCCTGGGTACTGAACCATATCCAATATTGTTATAGATTTTGATCAGCTATATGGTTATCCAGCTGTGGTATAAAACCACAAAACGGACTAATATGCATTCTATCTGGCAGAGTTCTGTTTCATTTGCCGAGTAATCGGAAAACACACCAAGCTTGTCTTAGATTACAAACCAAGATGGCGAAAGTTGATAAAACTGTACAAAAACAGGCTCACATGCTGCAAGTGCAATTTAAACAAAGCAAAAAAGTGCGTGTGTTGCAGTCCCTACAGCTTTACATTACATAAAATTCACGATATCTTCTGCCAAAAATGTATCCAGGAGCGGTGGTAGCTCCAGCTAACAGATTTGAATGAGATATGCATTCCATACATCACCCGCCGTCACATAACAGCCTAGCCTTGATTTTTATCAGAATATTATTCAGTCAGAGAGGATCACAGGGCAAAAAATGTCCTTTGGCTTGAATTTCATTCACTCCTCAAAAGAAAACTTTTTTTTGGACTGGCTTGTAAAAAAGAATCTTGCTGATGATCATCATCACATCACGAAGGATTTTCTTTTTCACACTTTTCTGCTTATATAAAAAAACTGTTCACAGTTGAGTGAGAAAAGCAAAGAAGACAGACAGATGTGAGTTAAGAAGAGCTTGTTTTTTTGGCTGAGACCAACTAAACAAGTGAGAAAACCTCAAAATGCAGAGCTGGATGTTGTGTTTCGTTGTTTTATTTTGTGGTGTGGCTGGCATTTCTTGAGCAAGTTTTGTTTTTCTTATGAAAAATCTACAAAAAAAAGTTTTAGCATTAAAAAAAGAGATTTGCTAAAAAACTTTAGTATAAAAAAACTGTGCAAGAACGTTTGACATGTGCTTCTAATCAGTCAAGTTTTTGTAGCAATACGAAAAGAATCTTGTTAATCTTTGTTTTCGTCCCTGTTGTCCTTTCCGGACTTATAGGTTATGTATTGTGTTTGAGGAAAACTATCATTAGATTTGGTTGACTGAAGAGAATATCAAATGTGAACAAACTTTATCGCAACAATAACTATTGCAGCTCATGCACGCACTATTTTATATAGCCCACGTATCCTATCATATTGACGATAAAGAGAAAAATAGTGAAGCAAAATAGAAAGAGGAAACTGTTGCTAGAATTTTCATCTTTGTATTGGACTCATTCATGAATTTTGTTTCATGCCTTGTCTTTCTCATGTGGAAAATATTGTTGTGTATTTTTTTCGTCGATATACACACACACGCATGTTACAAAAGTATTTTTCTCTTTGATGACGGCTTTAGTATAA
>VICI01003790.1:0-12341 GCA_019593645.1 Akabosia matsudoensis
TTATTATAAGTTACAAATTGTTGGACTATCAACTTTTTTGTATGCATCTGGTAGGTTTTTCCTTATTTTTAAATATTCATTAAACCATAAAATTTTATGACATTGCTGAGGAAAAGGTGGTAATCATCAACAAAAAAACAAAGCAAAAAGAACAAATTATCCATCTAATATATTATCAGAAGAAAATACATGACAGATAAATGGCTGATGGAGACTTCATAGGCGAAAAAAGGTGTTTTATTTTCTCTATGGCTGTTCCGACTGGAAAATGTGCTCGGCTCGGACATAACGATATCGAAATATTTATAGTCGACGAATTATTTATAAATCCCATATTTTGCCTTCACGAATGGAATGAAGTTATCTGGAAGAAAATTTCCCCCTCATATCGTATTCTTGTGCTGCACATCTAGGACAAGTTTATACCTGTATTAGATGTACATGTTGAGATCGTAGAGACAGAATAACTTACTGCTGAACGTATTTATATCAGTTGATTCATTTGTAGTTTCAACATTATCTTTCTTTCTCGAGGAGATGGTGATAGCATGCAAAAAGGGAACATGCTATAAAGTTAATTGATATGAGGTTTCTAGTTGTATGACAAGTTTAACTTTTGTTCAAACCATACAGGTAAAAGAACACCCCAAACTGTAATATCTCGTAACAACTTTTTCCATCATGTAAAATGCTGCAAAATGCAAATGGAAACTACACACCTGAACAAAACTATATTCAGAATTGGCGAACCTATGCTGATTAAATGTTGAGACGAGGAAAGAAACATACAAATGTGTCTGTCCTCCTTAATAACCATTGCAATCTTGTAAAAAAAAGGATAAACAAGGAGACTGGCCGACTGGCGATGTGACCAAGATCTCATACAGCAGTCCAAAACTCTGGAGTATTCACGTACTCCTCATTTGTAAAATGATACAAAACTGTTTGGGCATCTAAAATAGATTTTAATGCCAAAGTGATCTCTTCAAAACTGCATGTATCCAACAACAAACTAAACTACGGTTCCATACCAAAGACATTTTACACAGAGGACGCAAACACTGTATTTGAACCATCCATCAAGATCATATCTTTATCAGCACCATCACTTTGCCGTCATCTTTGTTTGCTCTTTTGCCTTGCAAAAATGCAGTAACTGAATGCACATACACTTACGCGTTCACGCGGTGTTCATGGGATAGCATAATCATTTACATCGAATTACTGGGCTTTTTTTTCCGTCCCTCTTTACCCATTCAGATAATATGTGCAATAATAATGATGATAATATGTAGCACTATCAGTTTAATTTTTACTTTGTGTGTGATGCATTTCAGTTGCTCGCGTGTTATTGCCATTATCATTTGTTTCACATTGCAGTGAACTTGACCAAGAGGAGCTGGATTTTTTTTTCTTCTTTCATTTCAAACTGTCCATCAGAGCAACTTCCAAATAGAGTAGTTTTTTTACTGAAGTCAAGTGTAAACTGCATAACATTGTGTGCATTTAGTACATTTTATGAGTACAGATATGTGTGTCTATCAGTATTTAGATGATGTTTTAGTGCTAAAAGATGGGTTTCGAATTGAAGGAATAACAACCAGCATTAAAGTCGGTTGTGACTGGCATACCGTGTCATGATAAACCGCTTAAATTCACTTTTTTCCTTGTAAAACTTACACAATAAAACAAAGTTTTATCGCATCAATGTATCAAAATATGATAGTAATATTTGAGGACCACAGTAGGATCATGATTTTTCCCGTAGCTGATACTGACCTGAGAGCCAATCTCATCTTTCTTTTTTTTGTCTTTTTTTTGCATGTTTTTTCCGCGGTGAAAAACCGTCACGTATAGCAGGTACGCTTACTTATAACTTATAACTCAAAAGTCGTTACCACTGTGCAATTGATCTGATATATGCAAACAAATGCAGCATGCAACTTTCTGCGAAATATGTTTCACATATTTTGGGAAGCAGTGCAAATGAGTAAAACAAACACACGTAATCAAGATCGATCAAATTGATACATTCAATTGTTCAAACTGCGCAAGCATTAGTTCAAAAGGCCAAGCTTGAGGTATCCTGATTGGCTAATATCTTGCAAACTTTTTCCTCTCTCCATTTACTACTTGCAACTTGTAATTTACGAGGTGATTTCCAAAGGCAAAGTCGCCATAAAGAACGCAAATGCAAAAAAAAACCATCATTTTATCGGAAGTAAAAATGCATACATCGCCCATCTAAAATACGAAACTATATAAAATATCGGACTTTATAATCATAACCTCTTTACCTGTTTTGTGTTCTTGTTGACATATACGGATGTAAAGAAATGTGCAACATGATTCAAGAAGTCCACAGCAAGTGATAACGTAGGAAAGAATTCACCGTCACCGCCCAAAAAATTGGAAACATTCACAAACTTTCCAGCAAGACATTAGGACCTATGAAGGATACATTTACCGGAAATGTCGCGGACAGGAGACGTTTTGCTTTCTTTTTTTGCCACAAAACCAAACAAAATACAACACTTCAAACTTATAAGTTCAACCGATAAAAATAATGCGAATAACCTAAAATCTTGTTTGTTTCTAAAACGGAGTGTTGATGTTTTAAATGCAGATATACCCTGAAAAAAATTGTATTCACTAAAACTAAAAGATGAACAAACAAGTATTCTTCTAGAATCTATATCGGATACTAAAAGCTAACAAATTTTTGGCAAAAATTATTGCAACAAAAAATTGGATTGAAGTACCATTGCATAAACATAAAGTATCCTCATCATCCCTATCAACTTCCATCATGACTTATATTTAAGCGTCATTAGTACCTGCCACCACAAACAAGAAGCCAAACCTTCTGCATCCTTTCTCACTATTTTTCCTCAAAAGTAAATCTACATGCAATGTTTTATTGTTAACAATATTATGCATCATTACCAATACAATTTACTTGCTACGCGAAGGTGCTACCTACTGCCAACTTTACGCCCACTTTATAATTTTGCAAGTAATGTGATACAATGTATCAAAAATTGTTTTTTCATACCTGGAGTAGCTAACTTTAAAGTTTGTTCGTGCATGCATTGTAGCATTTTTTCGGACACTGGTTCGGTTTGCAAATGTGCACTGGTCCGTAGATAAGAACGCGATTACTTGCTTGCCTTCATTGTTCTAACCCGGCAAACTCGTAGGGCCACAGAAAACCTGTTGTGGTAGTTTGGTCGGAGAGTCAGCGCATACACATTGATCATAATCATCACTATCATTAATCATTCAGGTACAGGTAAAAATGAATAGTTATATAAAGCATAATACATACGTGCAAACAGTTTTTGCAGCGTGATATGCGAACTTTTTATTATTATGCAATTCAACAACTGCAACTACCTAATTCTACGCAAATCTAGCTCAAGAAAAAACCACGATTTGAACAAAGACTCCAGAAGAACTTGCAATTGTCTTTTGAAACCAAAAAAAGTTTGTAGCAATTCTTATCTGTTTTCGCAACGGAATCTTCTGGATACACGTCCTGGATAAACGTCATCTAGTAGCAACGATGTAGCAAGAATAAGATCAATTTTTAGTTGTTAGAATGGTTCAATTTGAGGGATTTCAGTTGGCGGAAAACCGGCCGAAAAACTATGTTAATGTTTCTTTTATCAATAACAATATCAATCTGAAAAATAACCTTAGTTGTTAGTACGGACATAATCAGACAAGCAGTCATCAAGTTTCTATCAGGCATCATATCAAGCAACACTGTCTTGAGGAAAAATGCATTGGACTGCGGTAGTTTTAAGTGCAAAAAAATATATTTAATCTGTCGTCCCGTTTTGTGATAGATCATTCAAACAACGGCATCATATGAGTAAAATGTTGGCTAAAAATTAGAGTAATCCAGTCGACAAGATGGTAATAAATATGGTATGAAACAATATTATACGGTTCCAAGTCGGGTATGAGGATAAATGTACACGGCAAAGAAAGTAAGTTGGATGCTCAGCCTGCTTTAGGTAAAACGAACTTGCTATCAAACAAACCAAGACCAGAAACTTGTTCAAGGTTGATGCATCAGAGTAGCAACAAAAAAAAGAAGAACGTGTCATAGAATATTCAGCATTACGTGAGCTTTTTTACGCAGGTAGATAAGTTCGCTGACAGCCACGATGTAGTGCATAATGTCGATACTGCTTTCATTAAATGGTGTGAATAGCAAAGAAATGCTTGCTGCAGCTTAAAACGCTGTAACCAATAATTAAACTAGGACTTACCAATACTGACAACATACTGCTTTAGGACTCATTACCTTGTTTCCGGTAGTGTCATAGGAATACAAGGCCCGCGGCTAATCATACGTTATAAAATGTCGGTAGTGCAAGTACATCTAAAAATGTTGTGACAAATTGAATTATTATTATATTTTGAAACTTGAGAATCCCAACGGCAAAATAGATTAACAGTTCAGAATGTTGATAATGATAACAAGCGAAAGATGCGTAGCTGCTATTTGATACTGACAGACTGTAGGATTATGCTACTATAGGGCTTACAACTTGGTATTCACAAACGGTACAGTTGACAGTGAACTTAAACGAAACTTCCGAAGAAACTTATTATTCCGAAAAGACAACTTTGACCATGGCTTATCTTGATGCAGTTTGTCATAGGACTTGTACCACAACTACTATCATGCATAAAAGATTTGAAACATATTAGTCAGTTATGCAAATCTTTTGGACAGAAATAATAATACTCAGGGCATCAGGGATTTCTTTCTTTTTTAAATGAGTTGAGTGGTAACGTTCCTCGGTGCATTCTGTATTTAAAGGATGTGTTTTTCGAAACATGTGTATTAACTTGGACCAAATTCATATTGCATAGTGCACACGAAAAGAGCGGGGGTTTCGTCGATTCGTGTACCTACAGAATTTCTTCATTCGCCCAACAGCAGGGGTAAATCATTAACTAGTTTAGTGTTCATACGTCGTTTATCAATCTTAATGCATCTGTATTTGTACGTCAGATCTTTCATTGATTACTACCTTGCTGCTCTCGTGGGTTACATTATAAACTAAAACATGTGTTTGTTTCTAGTGTACTTAAGTTACATGACCGATTTCATATGATCCATGAACGAATCATTTTGTTGGCAAAATCATTCTGCTATGTCAGGTCGTTACTGAAAAGGGATTTAAAAAGTATGACCACACGTTGTGCATTGTTTGTACATAGCTTGTAGACGTTATCTCATCAAATCCGTTTGAGCCTTATTGTAGGAAGAAAAAGGAGGCGTGTATGCACATTAGATAGACAAATTTTAATCAGCTAAGAGTTATAAGATGTACTTCATCCCTGACCACGGCAATACTAGATTAGCTTGACCAATTTGAGTAACCGTTATATATAATTATTTCTATTTATTAAGTGATTTATTGAAGTGATGAATGAACATCTTTTTTCTACATTTTTCTACATTGTTGAAACTGAGGCATTGCAGCGGAAAGCATGTTTCATGAAAAGACCTAGGGCAAAAATGTTGACTCTCTCTCTGACTTCACGATTGATAATAGCTAACTTTGTTTAAATAAAAATGTGGTTCAGCTAGCTACCTTGGCTCTCTCACACACGCAGCTAATTTTATTATAGCGAAACTCATTTATATTTAAAGTCATGTGATACAGATACTGTATTAGGATTAAAGTCGATGCATAAATAATGCTAATAGGATATTAGAAAAGTATCTCTTCTTAAGCTGCAATGTCTAAAAATGGTTCTAGTCAAGTCACTCGTAAAGATGTTTGTTTAATAGGCCGTTAATTATTACTAGTTTGGCAATAATTGAACTCATGTTCTTTTCAAAATTATATATTAAACAAATAAATTATCGATTAACTATTGAAACAATGACATAGTCCTCCTTCAAACAGTGAACAACTTTATGGTTTCATTCATAGTGCAATTGAAACAATTCAGCCCGTTGATTTTGCCAGAGTTGGGCTCTTGCTCAGTTCAGCGTGTCATGTACCAAAGTTGTGAAATATAGTTCACTGGGAATAGATTTAGGTACCTAATGAGTCAAGGTATTAGTATGTACATGGATTTTATCTTTTGAAGCTACATGAACAAAATTACTATCAGAACTTGTGATTTATAAAATTTATTTTTCAAAGAGTATTTGCAAATGTGTTTATTTAATAAACGATAATTTGGGGGTAATTAAGTCATAAATCTATTTACATAGGATAATAAACCTAATAAATGATGAGGAAATTGTGTGGCCAAAGAATGATATAAATTTTTTGGGAGTCAGTCTAAAGTCACTTACTGGAAAGGGGGTGACTTGAGACTTAAAGAAAGCTTGTTCTCTACACAACACATAAATCATTTTACAAAATGATGTACCTGATTCTGACAGTTATGTTAATACACCTGAATACATTTTATAATCTTTCGGGCTTTGAAATTTGAAACCGGTTTATGAAATCATCCTCCTCCCAATTTCCCCATCACAAATTATATAATCGTAACAACCAAACTCTACCAATTCGTATATAACATGGTAAACCAATAGAAATGTACGAAAGCGGAAGTGAAAGTTGCTCGAATCGCCCTCACAGGGAAAGCTTTGCTGTTTCATAACAGGGTTAAAAAAATCTATATAGAGCGCTAAAGCATACCAGGGGCGAAACATTGTAACACAATCTGAATGCTTCGCTGCTTTCATACCATCACATCAGCCTTTCATTCTTATGCTTTTTCTCTCGCCTTCTTTTCTCCTTCTGCTTTTCAATAGAAAGTTTGCTAAATTATGAAAAAACCGTAATCCAACTGGATTGAGGAGAAAAAAAAACTCACCCTTTCTCCTGTTGCACTTCTCGTCTAAACCTTGTTTATCGCCTGCTCCTTCTCCTACCTGACCTGTATGAGTATCACACAGTCGCCTCACTCCTGGAACTATTTTGTTGAAGTCTTTTTGTTTTGTGTTCATTTACAGTTCTGATATCATCTCACATTACACTACACATTGAGTTTCTAGCTTACAAAACATCGCACAAAACTCACAAGTCCACAGCGCGTATATACTTTGCAGATGTGATATTTTACCGATTTGTCAAGACATTCAAGTGAAAAAAGCTTGTTTCAGGATTTGTAAAATTGAACACCAAGAGACATGCCAGCATATATGGATATCACACAAGCAAAAACCACTCTGCGAACCCTCTCAATTTTTGCAAGCTTTCTTATGGCCATGGTCGCCTCACTCCTGGGTTGAGTATGGGTTCCATGTAGGCATCTTTTCAAAGCAGGCATAATAAAAACCAGGGAGGAACTTAACGTAAGTTTACTAACACTACATCCATTATATGCAACTCGCAACTCTCCATCGCTCCTCTTCTTTTTTTTCAGTTAAATTTACACGAGAGATGAAGAACACACACATTCATCCCATATTCGCGATATACACAAACGATGCTGTACAGGGTTGAGTCGTTGGGCAAAATAAATGTTTCAGCTGTAAAGCGGAGATGCTGCTATTATTGCATTGGTGTCGGTAGGTACTTAAAAAGGCTTTTTTGTACAGTGACGATTCCCTGTTCCTCATAGCTTAGAACAGAATTTTAACTGCGTGGATAAGTACATGCCACATCTCCGTTTAAGCGCCAGTGTGCAATATATAATGTATATACATAAAAAGTAGTTAGGAAACTTGCATACCTTCACTTTAGTAGTTTATCTGCTTGCAAATCTGGTATTTGAATGCAGTGTTGAGAAAGGACATATCATGTGCTAATGCAGTGGTGGTATAAGAGCGAAGAAATTGTGACGAAAATGAGTAAGAGGGGGATATGACGATGTTAAATCCAGTCAACAGGAGTCTTATCATTTTTTACTATGAGTTGAGTTACATGCCATCTTTAGTTAGAGCAAGAGAGAGAGAGCTCGAAGCTCGTAAACACGCTTGAAACGTTTCTTTACGATTTTGTTCCAAAAACATTTGTTTCGAAAAAAAGTGCAAAAGTATAAAGGTTATGAGTTAACCAGTTTACTTTCCACGCAAAAGTTTATCCTAATGCAAAAAGAAGTCTTGTATAAACAATAATCATTCATAATAGGATTGGTCTTTGTGGACGTGCATGCTACTATTCTGCATAATTGAACTTGAGTCGCAATTCGCAATCACTTTAGTGCATCTTGAAATATAAAATAAAAAACGAGGGGATTTCAGTGGTTAAGAATAAGGAAATATTAACCAAGAAAGGAATAATGTGTGCATCAATTTGTACAAGTTGTGTTGAGGTATGATGAACCATTTTGGTGCAAATTCATGCCATTTTTCCCATTTGTTCAGCACAAGAAAAATATTGCTCGACTGTTGTATAAAGTACAGGAACGGTGCAATGAACAGATAACAAAATGCACAAATATGTACAAACACACGTTGATAACTTGTGCATACACGGCCAGCAAAGTGTTAGAAAAATTGCATGCGAAATTCTGAATGTGATCCACTCTTGACTGATGGAATGGTAAAACAGGATTTTCGGAATAGTTATAGCCTGCTGAGTTGGTCAAGATGGTGTTCGACAAGTTACTGCACAGCTCGTAAGGTTATACGTGAAAGAAAAAGCTCACAGGCAAACTGTCGGCTAATACAATTCCATAATCTCGTGCATATTTACTGCATTGGAGAATCATAAAAAGATTCTATATGCAACTGTGCATTCTGTAAAAAAAATCATACGAAACTGCAAAGCATGTTTAATGTGCACGGAGCACACTAACTTCCATAATGCGAAAGACTGCTGGATTGTATCTACCTTAACTTTGAAGGATGAAACGCGACAGTTAACATTGCATGGTCACATTTGCAACACATTTACGAGCCGTCCCGATAACAAAGTTAGGATGGATATGCTAAAAAATCATTCTTTAAAAATCTAATTTGATGGTCATGTAAAGTAAGACTTGAGGCAAGTCTTAATAGTGTAACAATATCTCGGTAGTCAATTACAGTATAAGATAGTTACAGCCTTAATTTGCATTGTAAATCTACCATTCTATTATGCACGTCAATTGCAACTCGGGATGAAGCTGATTAATTTTATTAAAAGCAAAATATGTCTCGGATGGACACTTTGTGCTAATGTAAAGCCTCTGTCATATGATATTAATTCACTGATTGAAATAGTCGTTTATGCTTCACGTGCAACTCTGAAAAAATAATTAGCAAAGAATCAAAAGGCATTAGTACCTAATTCCCACAACACAATGCCATTAATCCATAAAATGTTCGCAATTTAATAATAAGCGAAAGAACAAAAAGAAACGAAGATTTTAAATTAAGATAATGTTTATCATACAATCTGTGCAAAGTTTGAACGAGATTGTGTCGAGTTCATAGCATCACTTTAAATACAGCTTGCAAGGAAGAAAAATTAAAAAGTTATGCAGCATAAAAATCCTCTAGAGTAACAAGTGATAATCCGGATTTGTACAACCTCGAACATTTAACCTAACACTTATTCCCTCCCTGCATGGAAATCTAAACCAGTTCGTGAAAAGCAGTTAAACTTGCAGTTTTAAGAATTTTGCAAAAAAAACTTGGTAGTTTTGATTCAGTGTCAGAATGACCGACCATGCAGAATTGACGAGCAACAAAGTGACGTGATAAGCGAAAGCGCAACCGGGGAAAAGTTGTCGGCTCAGTTTTCAAAACGGAGAGATGAATGAATGTGTTATACAGCACGTGATGCTGATGGCTTGATGAATAGATTGCACAGCTCAGCTCTCTTATGCAAAGATTTACTTGAATCTTGCATCTCGCAATTTATAACTACATAAAACCAGGAATATCATTCTATTTTAACAATACAGAAATCTCTTTCGGAAATTTTTTATATTCTTAACAACAGTTTTCAGAACGGCGGATAGCCAGTTCTTAGGATACGATAATTTCATTGTTTTGTTTGCAAGCGAGTGGAATGTTTAAATAAAAAGGATCATATAAAAAAATTTTAACAATAAAAACGTCAGGTTTTCATGTAATTGAAGGAAATGAAGTGAAAACTCATTCTAGAATTTTTTGAAAAAAGTTAATCTTGTGAGTTACGTACTATGAAAATTTTCAAGAGCTAAGATTTGAATAAGTATCGGTATCAATGTATGTATTATGTATTAGGAAATTATTTTTCATGCAATATACTTATTTTTCACTTGTAAACGAAACTAAATTAAACAACACGCTACTAAACTTAATACAACTTACTTACTTCCTATTTATATTAAAAACTACATGCTTCTTTTTAAGTAAGAGTCAATACCAGCAAGTAAATAAATGAACTTCAAATCTCTATCTTCTTCTTTACCTAATGACAACTGGAGGAACGCTTAATATTCAATCAACGTAGGGATATGGTATTTATTGCATAAACCTTTACCTAATCTTATCTTCTTTCTTATATTCATTGAATTTTTACGATTTCTAACGTACGAAAGAGTACGTTATAGTTATGTACATGTTATTACAAAATATACAGATAATTCAAATTACTGCAAGGTGAATGCCTAATTTTAACCTTGGAACGTCAATTGTTTCATGTTTTGCAGTCCAAAGTAATCCAATTCTAATCTCAGGGTGTTACAAAATGTTAATATTAATCCAGAGCTGTGATGGTGTCATTCTGTTAGTTCTTGTGCACGAACATGTTGTAGTAGAACACAATGTCTTTAACTAGCGTTATGTTTATAATGGCTACTACAAAAACAAAGTAAGTTTGTTTTCCATAATGACGCTTAAAAAGCATAAACTTATTACTAGTCGCTATACATATTACGTAAAGTGAAAGTATTCAAGGCATTTCGGGACTATGTAGCTTAGCTCAGAGCGTCCCTACTTTCAGCTAACTCATGATGACCAGACCTTCGTAAAAGCCTATGTTTATATCTCCGAGCTACTATAAGTCCTATAATGGCAAATACTACGACAGATATTGTTATTACAATAGGGAGCACCACTGAACTCTTTGAATGTCCAGTTTTGCTCTGGTTGCTACTTCCAGTTGAGCTTTCCTCGTCGAGTTGATGTCCAGTTTGGCTATCGTCTTGAGTAGAATGCCCACTTAAAACATTCTTGTACTCATCCGCTCGGGATGGTTCAAACAAGAAATGAAATTCATCAATCTAGGAAATAAAAAACGAGAAAATCATTTAAATTAAATTGTAAATATGTGTTTAATTACAATACAATGAAATACTTACAATTTTAGCCACAAATTTCGAATTAATACTCATTTTGGTGATGTCTTTGGTCAGCATCTTTTTGAAGTTGAGATTTTCCACAGATATGTGTGTATCTGCGCATGACTTTTCCAAATCAATGGTTTTCTTCTCTTTGCACTGTTCCAGGGCAGAGTCCAGCTTAATAGAACATTTCCCATTTCTTTTGTACACTTTCCCAGCATAGCACCAATTTGCAGTTGTCGTCAAAGTGTCATCAGTAATATTTAATAGCGAGCAGTTACACTGGCCGAGAACATTATCGTACAATGCAACGTGACTGTTATTTCCAAACTCGACCGATCCATCTGGCAGTGACGCAAAGTAAACCAAATTGTATTTGAATGACAAAGTCCGGTCCGTGGCCACCCCAGGATTTGCAGCGCCTCCACCAGGACCAGTTGTGAACGACGTGTGGTTCAAAAGCTCAAACGTAATGGCGTCCCAAAGGTCATAAACATTGTACCAGCTTACGATATGTCTCGCATCGAGGTCAAAGTAAACCTGATTTTCGAAAGTATTTTCCACAAGAATGACATGTGAGTCATTGAGACGGGATCTGCTCCCGAAAAAGTAGGCGTGAACTCCGTTATCATGGTGGAACTCATTTTTCGCCATGAAAACTCCCTCAGCATCTTGAAAGATGAGACTATGGTGCCTCACATTTTTAAACTTTCCTTCCATAACGGCAACATTATAACCGCCATAACTGTCAAAAAGAATTCCCTCCGTGTGGACATTATTAAATTCAGTCGATTTGAAAATTAGCGTTTTCCAGAGATGATTATCGTCAATACCCCGAGTCTGGATTGTTCCAATCGTCGAGTTTTCAATAAATAAAGTGGGTTTTTCATGGGACTGGGTGACTTTAATTGGCGAGCAGCAGTTTAGGTCTTGAACATCTTGTAGCGAAATGTCCTTACCACGACCAAACTCAAATCCATGAAATTCCTCAATTTCGGTGACATTCGCAATGTACAAGTCCCCGTGAAAGTTCTCTGAAAAGCCCCCATTGAAATGAACCTTTCCGGAAAGGTTGAACAAGTCAAAACGAT
>VICI01003791.1:0-12338 GCA_019593645.1 Akabosia matsudoensis
AGCAACGGCCGAGGTTTAGCAATTTGAGACAGTTTGCCATTAAAAATATTAATGATAGAGATAGCTATCTAAGCAATCTATATAGTATGTTCTTATCAAATGGCCAGTATCTAAATCGCCATTTTTATTGGTAAAGCAATATGTGCCGTTTTGCGAACAGTTTTGTTTGCAGAGAACTTGACTTGGTCGCACACAAAAACAAATGCGTAATTTTCAGTAGTATTTTCTGCATCTTGTCCTGAGTACTCGTTATAAGGTCGTATTGATTGGTAGCTAACCAGATAAACCAATAAAAAACATTTTTCCTGCAGAATTGATTGGATATACAGTTGTGCAGTGACTTCAGCATTGCTGCATAGCCTTTTATTTGAAATGAATTTTGCAGGAGCAGGCAAGTAGCAATCAAAATGCATCTAGCAAATTTGAATACATCAGCGAAGTGATATTTATCCTGTAGCCGTCATCTTATCCTGCTCCTGCAATGAATATTATCTTATAAATTACATTAGAAAAACACTTTAAACGGAAAAAACTTGTAGAACGACATAATGATCATCTACCACCGTGATCGCAGATATGAAATGAAAATGATCAGTGCTACTAGACAAGTATCTTACAGGGCTTCTTAATCATGGAAAAAAAGAAAATTATACTTTGTTAACTTGCCCTGTACGTGATTTGGCCGTTGAATAGGAAAAATGGCAGTGAACGTCACACCCGTGGTTTATTTGCATTGAAATTATATTGCGTACTCAAAATAATCAAGCCTACCAAAACAGGTATTCTCAGAGCAGATATCGAATGGCAAAACTGTAACTGAAGAGAAAAAACCGTTGACTGCTACTAGATATGACACAGGAGGAAATATCAATAAATTTAAATGGTCCCCTTATAATTCAAAAAAAAAACTAAATGACAATGCATGCAAACAAAACAGTTTGTGGTCAGGGTCGCCATGATGGACCCCGATACGCACAGAGATATTATAAGAAACTGCAGTTTAAAAACTTTTTAGGTTGTACCTACTAAAGATTAGATTTTGTTAAATGCAATAACTTGACAAGAAACTGTTAAAAGTTAAAAGGCAGTCATCATCATCATCCACGTGAGTATACAACCCATATTTACAAAGCAGTAGTCTCTCTAAATCGCAATATTCGATGTGCGAAAGCTAGGATCACGCTCGTTATTGCATGACCTATTACCGAATTGGTTTCAAGAGGCAATAACTTATTTTTCTCTGTGTGTGACCTTCTTGGCAGTATCTTAACAAAACGTGTCGTTTTTGAAACCTCTACATGCAATCAGTTTCATTTACAATTAGTTTTTCTCAGTAACTATCAGTAGTGCTGAATGTGTTGGATGGACAGCGCTGAAAGGGTGTCTCCAATATAGATAGAGAGAATGGACTGTTTATTGCCGTAATCCCTATTTCTTGTTTGTCAACTTTTTCACACCTTATTTCATCAGTTTCAGGGACAAAAATCTTGTTAACGTATCAGCATGAGCAACAACAACAAACAAAAAATTTCATACAAGAAGATGGGGAGGAGGGATGAAGGCCATTGCCACCCAATTTTATTATTATTCTTGAGTACTACATGAACCTTTGACACATTTCATTCCATGTCTGTCCGTCTGTCTATTTCGTCTATCTTTTGATGACTTGCATTCAATATTTAACAATTACGGGCTCCTTTGATACATTAACAAAGCTGTTTAATGATTTTATGCTTATTCTGATATCGTCATCATCCATAATCACCTGTATCTCCTGCCCGGTGTCTCCTCCCATCTTGTTTCATTCTTTGCAAAAAAAAAATCTTTTTCAATTAAATGACGTTTTGTTATCATAAACATGAAACACGACCGTGATGATCAAGCTAACTGAAGACATTTATGTGAGTTTACCTTCTATCGCATTGTCTTCATGTGGTTTAAAGTTTCTTCCAATCCAATACACACATCCTCCACGTTTCTTCGCTTACACGCTTTTCACGTCATACTTAAAGCTAGATTAGATATTTAAGTGATTGTAGTAGTTTTCCTTTTCAAAGTGGAACTTATATTGTGAGTACGCATCATATTTATATACATATGTCATTAGACAAAACGCAAAAAGAAAGACAACACATGTCTGAAAATGATTTGACAATGACTTGCACAAAACTTACAAGAGGAGAAAGAAAAATCTTCGAATTGTTCATGTTAAATTTCGTGGTATCTGTCTGGCAGATTATTTTCTTGATCTTTTTTTATCCAAAAGGTTTTGACAATGTACTGGCAATTTCTTTGAAATCATTTCATCTCTTCTCTCTTCACTTGGTGTATTGACAGTTTAAGAAACAACGATTTTTTCAATCTACGCATGAACACAATAGTACCTTCAATTTTTTTACATTTTGTATTTCATAATTTAGCTTGTAATAAAAGTAAAAGCGCAATATTTATGCTATAAACATTTCTTATAAGAACGTTTTCATTTTTCTCCTTTCATTCTCTAAAACATAAAACGTTCCATGTCTTCTTTGGTTCACTATAAGGATCATATGTGGGTAGACAAGACGAGAACACATCAGACAAAACAAAGTCATTATTTTGTCTAGAAGCAAATCAAAATAATAGTCACGGCCCTTTCTAAATCCACGTTTTCTTTGCGACACTTTCTTCAAACCGGTCGGTGAGTCTCCAAAATGTCCTGCAAAAAAGTGCGTACCTTCTACTGTCTACTGTACATTATATCAAACGGCAATTAAAAAGGAGCACACACACGTTTGATGTCGGAGAAATCACAAGTTTTGTTTATATTGTCAGTGCCATTTAGCAGCCACTCCATATTTGTTTGTAGGACAGCGCAAAGAAGCGATCTTCTTTATGACAGCCATTCATTTTAGGACTTATCATAAATAATCATCGCAAGTGGCCGTCGACAGTGTTGCAGTTTTGTCATTGATCTATCATCGTCCCTTACAGTAATATTGTAATATTCAATGCTCTACATTCGAAACAGCATTCGGCACACCTTCTATGAAACATAAGTTTACAAGCTGCTGCTGAGCATTTCAATTTTGAATAAACATGTTTTAGAACAGCCAATAATACCGATATTTTTATAACCTTCATCTTACCATATTCATGTTCAGCCATTTCATTTCTGCTCAACAACATGTATACCTAATTTTATTATGGTAGGTTGCTAACAACCTTGTTTTCAAGATACATTATCACTTTGACTTTCTGAATTTAACTTTTCCCTACAGATGAAAGGTGTAAACTGTCCCAACAGCTGGCTGCTGTGCATGTGCAACATTATCATCAGTTTATCCGTTCGTATTATTCTGATAGCAAAAACCCATTTTGAAGTCGATGTACTGAAAGAAAGCACAAGTGATTAGCGTTATGGCTTACGCTTTTTTCTGATAAACGTTACTGTGTGCAGCGTATCCCCATGTAATTGCGTGCAGCAGTTTGTATGAAGATTTTCATTATAAGCGATGCACAAGACATGCGTTCATATAAAATCAGGTTTTTCTGTGTTTCTATGTCATGTGTGTTGAATATTTGATAAAGTTTATGCACCACACTTGATTTTCTATCGTTTAAGCTCTAGTTGAACTTAGCAGCAATCATGAAATTGATTTTGTCATGCCATGTGCGACTGTTTTCAGTTTGTTGAATCCTCAGCCGACGCAATCAACGCTATCCAAAAAAAGATTTTCCTTCTTGCTTTCATTCATTGAAAAATTAAACGTGATCGGGAAGCATTATGCAGATACAGATAAGATAATAGTTATAAACGCTATAGATTAAAAAAGCCTACTTTCATACGCGATGTCATACAGTCTATTGTTATAAATGGTAAATCACATTATGTATTCTCAAGCCCTATTGTAACTTTTTATGCGCACATCAATCATCAACGTAAATAAATAATGCGTGTCTTCAATATTCCTCTTATTGTTAACCGTTGTACGTATAGGATTTCTACTGTCATGTAAAATTCGACTGTTAATGCGCTACCTCTCCTAAAAGTAGGAACAAGCCTGGTTATTTCACTTGATTGAAAAAAAAACCAATCATCGACTTCCGTGCAACATCCGGCTCTGGCTTACTTTTTTTACTTGCTCACTTTTTCTTTCTCCTTTAGTACACGATGCGTACGTGCATACATCATAATAAAAATTATAACAAACAACACTGCCAGGTAAAGCAGGTTGTACAAGAAAAGACCTTCATTTTCACTCTCGCTCTTATTTCACGCGTTCAATCTACAGAACAGCTTAAATCATCTTTACAGTTTTGTGTCTTTTCTTTTTTGCTGCGATTTTTGTGATGTCAGATAATGATCAACGAGGAGGATACTGTGACTATGATGCTTAGCTTTTTGCAGTAGAGCACGATCAACAAATTTTAATAGGTAANGTTTTGTGTCTTTTCTTTTTTGCTGCGATTTTTGTGATGTCAGATAATGATCAACGAGGAGGATACTGTGACTATGATGCTTAGCTTTTTGCAGTAGAGCACGATCAACAAATTTTAATAGGTAATGGGATCTTTAAGATAACAAATTCTTAAACATTGTGCTTCTTTTTCTGTACCTTCCGTAAGCACTTATGCAGATTTTTTTTGTTAACCTTATCTTCGCTGTTAATGTAAGTGAATTTACGCCG
This sequence comes from Akabosia matsudoensis, assembly GCA_019593645.1. Taxonomy (NCBI): domain Eukaryota; kingdom Metazoa; phylum Arthropoda; class Collembola; order Entomobryomorpha; family Paronellidae; genus Akabosia; species Akabosia matsudoensis. The sequence continues at coordinate 4,671 of VICI01003791.1, forward strand.
TGCGTGTCATGTCATTTCAGTATTCTGATCTTTTTTTACGATTTGTATTCTGAAAAAGGCAAGAGCAGGATGATGACGATGGTGTCAGGCACAACATCCTACAGAAGTTACAGAAATAACAACGAATATCTCGATTTCAAGCACGCCATATCATAATTGTCATCATCAACATAATATTTCCTATCAAGGTATTCATTCTTTCAATCATCACAACAGGCTCAAACGTGATTTTCAGAGTGTCAACCACAGAGCTTGACTACTGAACATCTATAAAAGGGAAAGATGCTGTTGAGTTGCAAGAAAATTTGACATGATAACATATAATGTTACTTAAAATCGTTTGTTTATTTTTGTAGAATATAACGTGAAGGTATGATATGCACAGTATTCTCAAAAGGTAATTTTTTTCTGGTAGATGATGTGTTTCTGGCTTCTGGCATTCGAATTTGCATTGCAACTTCCTTTTTCAACAAAGCGAGCAGTTTTGAGCATGCATTATTCAGCAGAAAACAAATCATCTTTATCGTCATGTTTCTTTTGGGAGGCTTCAATACTACTGAACATCTATAAAAGGGAAAGATGCTGTTGAGTTGCAAGAAAATTTGACATGATAACATATAATGTTACTTAAAATCGTTTGTTTATTTTTGTAGAATGTAACGTGAAGATATGATATGCACAGTATTCTCAGAAGGTAATTTTTTTTCTGGTAGATGATGTGTTTCTGGCTTCTGGCATTTGAATTTGCATCGCAACTTCCTTTTTCAACAAAGCGAGCAGTTTTGAGCATGCATTATTCAGCAGAAAACAAATCATCTTTATCGTCATGTTTCTTTTGGGAGGCTTCACTGGTGGAGGTACTATACCGTGTTAGATCAAGTTGGCGACAGGGAAAAAACTAGATACATACATTAAATTGAGCGAAGGATTGGAAATATTGAGATTATTGCCAAAAAAACACGTAAGAAACTTCTTGGGTTGTGAACATCTTGGGCGCGACTACATCTGTAGCTTGTATAAATTTTAATGCGCTCACCTAAAGTGACGAACGAATATTTTACCTTCTTGTATTCAAACATAAGTAGACACTAGGATTTTGTGGTTTCTCAAAGCATGTAGGCTGTAACGGACAAATGTTTGTGATTTTGGATCAGCCACTGACTCAAGATGTATTTAACTGGCGAAACGAAAGGGAAATAACTTTTGCTGATCAGGTTTCTGAGGTGCTTGTTTCTGATGTGCCACTGGCTATGCTAATTTCATTGGTAATAAGTGATGAGTTTGACGAATTGAAATGCATTTTTAGGTTTGTAGCTTTCAGGCTATGATTATTGGCTTTTATGAAGACATTTAGTTTATGATTTGTTGTGACTTGAGTTTTTCCAGTTAAAGTTACTTATATGCAGATCAAGGAATTCTTATCTTATACACATAGTTTCTGCTAGCATCAAATCTATAATCCTTGTGAAGATGACACTATTACGACTTGCTAGATAAATATCTAGAGTAAAGAAGGATTAATAATTTTGTTGGATGAGATTCTCAAATGTAAGGATCTAGTGGAAATTCAACCTGTAGAAGTGTTATGAATAGGTAAAAGTAGCACACAGCTTTGGTAAATAGTTGCCTATCACGAAGGAAATGTCAAAATAGATCAATTTTGTGACGATGCATCTGATAATAACTCGCATGAGACTGCAGTCGACTTTTGAACAGCTCCAACCTAATTTACCAAACTGTCGATAAATATTCAATAGAAAAAATATTTAGTAGGGGAATGCGTAACAAACGAATAGACGGGTGTCAGAAAACGGAAGGAATAGCTGTCGTAATTTCGACAAGCGCCAGTGTCATTTACACTGCCTAAAAAACGCCACCCCTTTGCATGCGTCAGTTTCTACTATGTAATCATAAATATGTATTTATCATGCGGCTAGATATATTTGTGTGGTGCAGCAATTGCATAATACAACCTGCAGCTGCAGAATATTCACTGATTCATTTTTTGTGGCTTCGGCTTTTACAAGGTTCTAATTCGAAAAAGGAAAACTTCTTTTTTTGTCGTATCAACATTGTCAAGCTGATTAACATAATATTTTAATCCAATTACGAGAGCAGTAATAGCTAAGAAAGATAAAGATAATATACGCATGGCACGATGATGAAAATGAAAACAATGAAAATAAAGAAAATCAGGTTTCCTTGTATGTTTGCCAAACAGATTTTTTTCTTTATATTTTTGGTTATCTTCGTCACGAATTGCTCTAGATTTTATTCTCAGCTAATTATATAACATAGCTTATCTTTACTACTCACCTCAACTGAGTCTGCGTGCTGTTGCGGACGTCTGCCATTATGGTGATGGAACTGGTGATGACTATGGTGGTGATTACTGTGATGACCTATTGATCCTTGATTGTTGCTGCTCCCATTGCTGCTATCAAGATTACTGGCTGCATTATTGTTTTGACTTTGAGCTGATGTGGTAGTTGTGAACAGTACTGGGGATGAGGATGCTGACGACGAAGACGAGGAGGAGGATGACAATCGTGTCATCTCCGAGCTTGAGTAAGTGCTAGTAATGCAAAAAAAAAAAAAGAAACAAATTAATTATTTATTAAATTAACATAAAACATACATTAGGGTTGTAATAGCCCTCCGTTCAATCTAATTAGGTATTTAACTCTAGGTTGGATCGTGTTTCTCCCTGATCGCATAATCCGCACCCACCATTTTTCTACAACGTGATCATGCACCTCCCAGTGTTACCAGAAAAGAGAAATAACCAATTTGGGACAATTTCGCTATCAACATAATCAATATTAGGCAATAGGATGTAAGAGCCTAATTACTTGGCATTCTAAAACCTTGTGTTTTTTGCCAAAAAATGTATAATTGAGTCAACTCAACCTTCAGATGTCATCATCATCGTCAACTCTATCTTTTTACAAACTCAATGAAAGAATCATAATAAAAAACATAAATTTATTTGTTATTTTTTGCCTGAACTCCTGCTGATAGTGAACCGCCAACACTGACATTAAAGACATCGCTTGTGCCACCGTTCCTTGGTGAGGCACGTTGTCTTCCAACATGGTCGTCACCATTAGTGCTTCGTCATCAATATCATGTAGTATCAACTCACGAATATAACATTCATTAATGCCTGTTGACGTCATCTTGTAAAATTTAATTTATTTTTACATTCAATTTAAACTTGTAATATTGCACGCTTTCCCAAACAAGATGCACATGAGCATAACACAACAGTCAACATCACCGAAATACCCGGTGAGCCCACTCCCTCGCTCATTTCAGCATTCTTTTAGATGCACCACCACAACAATGACACAAAAGTGTACCTGTCTACCCGTCTAGTTATGATTATCAGGTAGTGACTTATCTAAGCACAAGCACTAAAAATCTCTGAAGACACACACGGAGAGAATGAGATCCTGCTTGGACAGGAGTTATCATCGATAAAAATCAACACCATTATAAATGCAAGAAAATCAGGGACTGTAAAAGACCCCACATGAGCTAAACACCAGCATGATGATCATCATTATTGTTATCATTATTCCGCTGCTGCCGCCTCGGCCAAAAAAAAAATCTTCTTTTGATTTTTAAGCTCATTCTCTCTGCATGACTCAAAAATGTATGTAAAGCCATTTAGTCCTACGTTTATAAGCAATAAAAGGGATTTTTTTGGTTGACTCCTTTAACTCGAGGTTTTGTTCATAAACCCACTAAATGATATGTTAGACCACTATTTAAAAGGACCCCACAAAGAAACCACACACGAAGATGATCTTCATCGGTAAATCGGCAGGGCGGACAGACACGAGTGATATGCTCCTGGACATGATCACTTTCTCATCATCAATCTCCTCAACTGGAAGCGAGTAAAATCGGCTTGAGAAAACAAGAAAGTCCATTGCCAAGAATGAAATAAATGTTTTACAACGCTCCAACTTAATTTCTTTACTGTTTTTTTTTTGTTTGAAACCAAATTCCACTTTTCCTGCAAAAAACAATACTTTTCAGGTTTCAAGTAATGTTTATTGACTTGAGTCGATGGGATGAGATTTGAGTGTTTGTATCCCACTGAGTGTTTTGTAGATTGAGGAAAAATACGTTTTCAGTGAGATGAGCAGTGATGATGAAGAAATTATAGGTTTACTTGGTTTGTGACGACAAGTAAGGTGGAAAAAAATACTGGGCCCTTTTCCCTGTTGACCAAAGGATCCCAGAGCAATAAAAATCAAAGTAGTTTGTGTGTATCAACATCAAAAACAACTCAACTAGCGAGAGAAAGAACGAAGGATCAACTAAGGGATTAAGAGCACAACTGACAACCTTTTTGCGTTTCAGTTACTATTTCTCACAGCTAATATCAGAATATCCCATCATCAATTTTCGTGACGACTCTGATTTGAGGATCTCGCACACATACTTACTCATAGAAGAAACCCTTTTTATTACATAAAAAAACTATGCCGAGCTGCTGGAGAAGCTACAACACATAATGTCCATTGAACAAGACATTGTATTCCACTTTCAATCTAGTGGGCTGACCTTTTTGTTAGGAAATGAGGTAAAACCTCAGAATTCCGTGATCCGTGGAAAATAACATTACGCCAATGATGATCATGACGAAGGAGCCTCAAGCGGGCTGGAGTGGGACAATAGTAGCATAGCTAATCCTTTTTGATGACGATCATCATCTCATAAACATACTTTTTAAAATATCCTTATAAAAAATGTGTGTGCTTCTAACACAAATCACGTTCATTATTCCGCTCATTCATGACAAGACGAAAATCTTTCTGACATGAGATGAGTCTTTTCTTTTCAAAATATCAGACAACAATGAGAGTGCATTCTGCGCGAAAATGTGCTCATTGCATCAAAAGAACAATCAACCCGTTTTCATTTTCATTACAAACCATAACTTCTTATTTTTAGCTTAAAACCGTAGAAAAAGGATAACAGCGAGAAAAACGTCGAAAAAAGACCCAAAAATAAAAGCCCTGAAATAAATAAAGTATAAAATGGTGAACACAAATAAAGGAAAATCTACAATGGAAGCGGCCACTATCTGAATAGCCCTACTTCAGAAAACCTTAGACATTCTTTTTATTGTGAATGCAACAACGTAATATCCGTGTCATATTCATTACATTTATTAAGCGAATGCATTTTTATTATTGATATGCATGCGGGCAAGTATAAAAAATATTTCCCATAATCTTACCCTTCTGCGTTTGCGCTAATGGTGAAAATGTAAATAAAATACTTGTACTTTTTACACTTGACGAATTTTTAACCAAAAACCCTTATCTGATTGTTGGTTTTGTTGTATAATATTTGATGGGTTCTTGTATCTTTTATTATGGCACACACTATCTGCTAGCACTTTTGAAATTTCACACTGAATTGTGTAACCAAACAAGGATTGATTCTTATTTCGCTTGTGATTTACTTTTTGCTTGTAAAAAAAATGTTACTGAGAAGAGCACAATAGGCACCGATTTTCCTTATTGTTTGAGAATACGAATAGGAATTGTGAGATAGAGTATAGAAAAAAAAGAATAATCATTTGAGCATTTCAAATTGACAATTGTAAACATTCACCGAGGTAAAGCTTTTGCATAATTGAGCCGCTGTACACATTGCTCGATAATGTCAAACGTCACTACACTTGACTCCCAGTGTTTGCTCATCGCTTTCGTATATGAAATTTCCCGTAGTCAAACTTCATTCGAAGGTGGAGCTCGTCACATAAACACCATAAAAAATTCAATCGTATAACTTTCACTCAGCAAGTAAGTGGGCTTCTCCTTGTAAGCGCTTTTGCTAATAAACAATTTCAAGGAATATTTTCCGACAACTATAGAAAATCGAACGAGGCCTGAATGAGCAAGAAACTATAATGCTTTTATTATGTTAATTAATAAACGAAAACACGAAAGCTTCAACTTTTATCCTAAAAGATCGTTGGCAATTGAACAAACAATAGGCACCGGAAGCAAACCACTTGCTGGAAAAAGTAAAATCGTAAAAAATGGAGGAAACAACTGCAGTACAAGTTCTAACAAGAAAAGATGTTTTTGTGACTGAGTCAAATTTGAGTGAGTCACAAGTTTTCACTGGGCTACTACTGCTAGTCGCCGTTTTTTAGACGCGGTGTTGTTGACGATGATGATTACACGATGCTACATTTTAGTCACTTTTTACGGTGTTGTGGGTATATCCTGGAAAGAGTAGCAAAACTGGACTGACGGGAAGTGAAAGAGTGACTGTTCAGTATGTAGCGAAAGCATTGCTTGTTCAACCGAGTGAAAAATAAAATATCAGGTTCTTTCTTTTACCGCTTCTCACTTCACCACACTCTTTGCCATTTCTCCTTTCACTTTTGCTTTTTTTTTGTCTTCCACCAGATCTCTTCCCCAAGACAAACAAACTGAATGACCAGGCCAAAAATAAGAGAAAGGAAGTAGTACCACTCTTCACTTGTTCTAGAGTAAAGTGGAGATGATGGTGGAGAAGATGGTTGTCTGAAGGAAGAGGATATGCATGCACCCAGATTTAGAGGAAGACACTCTGGAAAAAGTGAAGCAACGCTATGAAATGTATAAACAGTAATAAAAAAGTAACAATCTCACGACGAGACTGAGAAGGGTAACAGTGACACTGTTGTGATGTCGATTCAATGGTTTATGTTGCAATGCCTGTAGGATGATAGAGGAATGTAAACGAATACAAAATATATCCAAAAATAAATGAACGCATATAGATATATAAGGTATACCAACAACCTTCTGTCTATAGTTTTTATGCCTAAAGTGTATACTGTATTTATAGAACTATTTTCTCCGGCAATCTAGGAGACATTGAATGAACCTGGAAACGAACATGTGCATAGTACTTTTATACCAAAGTTGGAGCTGAAATGAAAGTAAAAACATGGGAAACAGAGAGAAAGAACAGAAGCCATCAAGACAGAAGGGGAGAGCTCGCATTCGTACACGGTGTGTAAGCATATACCTATGTACAAATTCATGGTTCGCTTGGCTTGTGTTCCTGGTAAAGGTTCACAAGCTTATTTTTCAACCATATATTGAAAGTAGATTCTATACTATCTAACATTTCTGTGCAACTTCCTCTTCCAAGGGAAGTACTATATTTTTCCTATACTTATCTCCGCGATATCATAAGTTTCTTACTCATAGCCTCCCCTCTCTCCTGGTTGAAGTTTGTTATAGTATTTTTCTGCTTTGGTTCTACTGGATTAACATACACCCTCGCGTACTCTCCAACACAAGCAACTTGCTTGCTTCACTCCACAAAAAAAACTGTCCGGGTGTTTTTTGCCAACGCTTGCTTTCAAACGGCCATGTCTAAAGAAGGAATAAAAACGAAGAGTATATGGATTTTTGGAGAGTGGAGAAACCACATACACGGAAGAATACGGCAAGGGAGAAAACAGAATGGGAGGCAATATTACTGAAGCTTGCTCTGGCTTTACAAATGAATGGTGGAAGTTTCAAGCTCCTCTAGAAAGTAGGGGCCACAATAGAGTAGAGTTCAATTCCCTCTCTTCTTATACCATAATATCCACCTTGCTTTTTTCGTTCATAGCGGTATTTGAAAATCATCATGAAG
>VICI01003792.1:0-12337 GCA_019593645.1 Akabosia matsudoensis
TGATTTGGCTGTTAAGAACGGCGAAGAAGTTCCATTAAAATATCGAAAGATATATCCAACTGGAGTGCTCGGGCGAGACGAGGAAGATTGTTTAGTTGTGTTGCTCCCCTTGGGAAGGTTTAATCATAAGATTATGATTGGAAATGAAGGGATGGAAACTGCAATGAGGTATAACATGCTTTGGATGGAGAGGATGATGGGATACTTGAAAGAGTGCGAAGAAGAAACTGGTAAAAGGGGTTTACGAATTGTGGAAGTTGTAGACATGGAATATTACAGCTACAAGGAGCTCACTTACGGACCTGCACGAGATTTTATTCTTGGAACCAACAAAGTTTTTGACGAAAACTATCCTGAGCTTCTTAAATCCTGTATCGTCATCAATGCCCCTAAAATATTTACTTTGTTGTGGAATATAATAAAACCCCTTTTGAGTAAGGCAACCATGTCGAAAGTGCAAATTTATGGGGGCAGTGGGCTAGAGGTGGAAACATGGCAAGAAATGTTGAGGAACAAATTACGACCAGAAAATGTTCCCAAACGATGGGGCGGGACGAAGGAAGGCAGTGACGAGTTTTGTTCACAAGATACAGATGTATGGATTGATGGGCCAATTCCGCTAAGCTATTTTACAGATGGTTACAGTAAGAAAAAAAAGTTTAAACAAACCGTCGCATAATATTAGTGGCTGAATAATAATAACTTTTCTTGAATTACTTGCAGATGAAAAGCATATTGACGGATTAAAGACAGAGAAGGTAAAAGCTCGAGATAAACTTGTAATTGAGCATCCTGTGGACATTCCAGTCGTACCAGAAAAGTCTGGAGGCAGACCAACGCTTGTATGGAGAGTTCAAATTGACAGTCATGATATCAACTTTAGTATTACGTTTAAGCCAGCTTGTACAGATCAGAACCAGACAAAGAAAGAGGCAATGTTGGTGGTTCAATCAGAGTCACGATTGGATTCAAAACAAGGCATAGCTACGGGGTCCTATAAAATTGACAATTCTATGGCCGCTGGAATATATTTTTTGACTTTTGATAACCGATATAGTTATACACGATCGAAAACTGTGCACTACTCGATAGAAGTTGAGCAAACGACAGAAAAGGTTGAAGCAACTACCAAAACTTTATAAGATAACAGTAGTAGTAGTTATTTATCAGATTATGACACACTGTCGTCCTATTTTATATTTCAAGACATATTCAATTGGTTTTTATTACAAAATTCCTCTTTTGATGAATATAAACCATTAAGAAATACATTGAATGTATTTTTCATGATACGTGCATACATAAATTTAGCTTTAATCTGAGAATGCATGCGTTGCGGTATCAAATTATCAATGTTAAATTTTTAGCTTGTAAGACAAAACCTTTTTTCCAGAGATAATTTTTATAATTGCTTATCTTGAAAAGAAGCCAGTGTACCCGATTTGCTGTGATCATTTTTGTGAACGAGTTTTTTGTCTTGTAAACCAATATCTTAATTTGGGCATTGATGGAACAGACTTGATGTGAATATAGTTTATCGTAATAATGCTGTATGCTTGTCTGTAAGATTTTTGTTACATCATCATCAACTCATTCTTTTATCTGCATTCTTTTAAATAGGGAATGGCCTAATTTTAATTTGAATATTTAGTGCCTCACTCTCCCCAGTTTTATTTTAGTGACAGCCTTTAATATGAATGCATTGCCTTGTTGTAGCTTAAACTTTATAATATGTAGCTAAAAGATAATTGTTAATACGTGCCTAACATCTTAGTTCAAACTGAAAGTATCAACATTATTACAAATTCAAAGGAAAATACATAAATGAGATAATCCCCATCTGCATGTTTTCTGCGATAACGATTTCCATCCTGAGATATCTTTGATGACCATTATTACTGCCAACTTGTTATGCATATTCAAGAAAACTTTGGGACAAGAGTTATAAAAGGTTTGGTTTTTGTTCTGACATTGGACGGCTTCTTCCAGTAGCTTCGCCTATGCACAGAAAACAAGCGTAACTTTGTACAAACAAGATAAAGCGAAAGAAGGTTAATATTCCGCCAGTTCGTCCCTATGTTTCCAGTAGCGAGTTATCTTAATCTAATTATCTGCCAAAAGCTATAGGATAGACTGGTTTTGTTGTCTATTTTAGTCACATGCTCTTTCTCTTTTCTTCTTTACGTCAGTTTACACACCCACCAGATTAGATTTTACTGATGATAGAATGAAAGATTTTAATTTATCATAGCGGCCAATCAAATCAAAGTGTGTATGGCTCTTATAAACTTTCCCTTACATAAACTTTAAGAGGCTTTGGCATTTTGTATCATTCCAAAGGAAGACCAGATAATTTCAGTACAACAAGCATCCGGCAAGTTCTTTCGAATCTATTAAAATGCCTTGTGAAATGGTTGACACCGGCCTTATCGCTGCCACTTTCAGGTAACGCATCGTTTTACGGTTACAAATTACATTGCTGTTTATTAACGCTTGCATGATAATATTTTTTATGTGATTTTCAGGGATGAAATTTGTTCATCATTGCAAAAAGAGGAAGTGCCTCCGAAGCTGGTAGCGTTCTTGGCTAATTCAGATCCCGCTGCGGAGACGTACGCCAACTTTACGGCAAAATCATGTGCTCAAGTAGGGGTCCACTTCGAACTGCGGCAAGTGACAAGAGACCAACTGGAAGATAAAATTATTGAAGCCAACGAAGATTCCACCGTCCATGGAATATTTGTTTACTATCCGGTATATGGCGGAGGTACGTTTAATCAATGCTAAATCATCAGTGGCAGCAATACATGAGAACAATTAGGCGTTATGTCATGGGCATGAATTTAAAAAAAACGTTGTGTTTAGGTCAGGATCAGTACTTGCAAAATGTTGTCAGTGCCAAGAAGGACGTAGAGGGTCTTTGCCACAAGTATTTGTACAACATGTACCACAACGTTCGCTTCCTCGACGAAGGGAAAGAAACCAAATGCATCCTACCATGCACGCCTCTTGCAGTTATAAAAGTTTTGGAGCATGTTGGAACCTACAACAAAATGCTTCCATACGGGAATCGTCTTCATGGCAGAGTGATTACCGTCATCAACCGAAGTGAAGTAGTTGGCCGGCCATTAGCAGCACTCTTGGCAAATGACGGGGCAAAGGTTTACTCTGTAGATATCCATAACGTGCAAGAGTTCCACCGTGGAAATGGCTTGAAACACTTGAAACACGAAGTGTTCGATACTAATTACAAATTAGAGGATGTACTGCCCCTATCTGATGTCGTCGTCACTGGAGTGCCTTCAGCCAATTTCAAGATAAAAACTGACATGTTGAAAGATGGCGTAGTAGCAATTAACGTGTCCAGCAGCAATAATTTCAACCCAGATATAGAAACAAGGGCATCGTTTTACGCAAAAGCTATAGGGAAAGTGACCATTGCCATGTTGCAGCGTAACATTGTGCGACTTTACAAGTACTATTGTACAAGTTAAACAAGAATTCAATATGTACTTGTGATTTGAAATGCAGAAGGATAAGTAAAATACATGCAATGAATATCTATTAGCATTTTGTATTTGGTCTTTAACATTAATTATATACAAGAGAAGATGCAAAGGACCTGTAACATCATCTATGAAATATAGGTAATTAAGAAAATGTATAAACTATATAGTTCCATCGCCTTCCAAGATTCCTAGATCTCCTTGCTTATGCGTCACTTGCAAACAAAGTCAGGTCTAGTTGTCGTTGCCCGTCGGAGCATGGAATTAACGGATTTCTAAAGTTATTCAAAAGTTCAATTTGAGAACAATAACATTCCCTGAAAAATATGTCCGAAATTTCGAAATATTGCTTACGTTTGGTCCGATGGAACGTAAAATACATTCCGAGCTGTTTCCTTTATAGATGATCCATCAGTGTTTTGACAAATGATATCTCCCAAAGTTCGAGTTCTCAATGCCCCCAATTGGTCTGATGTAAAGCTTCCTGATACATTTACATGGGTGAAGAAAAACCTGTCACCTTTCATCATTCGTTGGAACTGGATGGCTTGCAGGCAAGCGAATGTTGGACCAGATAGACCATTTTCTACAACCTTTTCGGATAAGCCTCCCGTGAATAAGTCAATATCCAGCGGAGATCTATACAATGAGCTCAGCTTGGTCCATGCAGTTAGTTCAATTTCCTCTACTCTGCCGGTATCCCAAGACTCTGACAGTAGCGGAAGGTTGCAAAGTTTTCTAAATTCGTTGTAAGGCGGAAGTCCATGATCTCTTCCTCTTTGAATGTTTCTAGCAGCTAAATCTGATCCGATCATTGTTGTCGTGCTCATAAACAAGTTATTCCTCATATCACTGTGGATTTCCCCATCTGACCCTTGGGATTTTTGATGAATGAGTCCATTTAAAATTAGGTCAAATCCGGATGTTCCATTACGAAATTGAAAGACTTGATCGGGACGATTGTAATTGTCTCTCACATTATAAGAGCCAAGCATCATATTTTCTAAAAATAACTGAATTAAGCCATTGACTAAAGTATGACCAAATCTGTACGCAGCAGTGGAAAATGAATTTAAAATTGTTGCATCCACTGTGGGATCATAAGTTGAGTGTTGGGTTGGCTCTGTAGGCAGAGCTATACCATACTGCGCCATAACATCTTCGCCAAGCACTGATGGTAAAAATTCTGAGAATGTTATCTGCTGCAGTTCGGCAGCTACGATGCGTCGGGTTTCTTGGAATAGCTTTTCATCATTCCAGTCAGCTCTTAGTTTCTTGAGTTCACTAGCGATCCTGTTATGCTCGCGGAGAAATACTAGATTCAAAAAAACACTTCCATCAAAACCTGATAATTTGTGTAGATTTTTAATGAATATAAATTATGTACCGTACGAGAGCTTACATGTATGCATGACCGTCAATCCTGGCATCTCCATTGCCCTAATATCGCCTGCGATCAGAGTTTGATTGTCCCCATTAGGGTCGACATCAGACTGCCATGGAACAAAGCCAGGATGCTGGGAATTTTCCACGAGTTTTCCATTTTGATAAGATCTGAGCTTTTGAGAGACCTCCTCATCAGATCCATACACCACTGAGGCATCAATATATGCAGTCAAAGCATTAAATTGTTCACGTCGTTGCTCGAACCCATTCCCTGCAAGTGTACAACTTGGCGTGGATCTTGTAAAGTCCATGCAAGTCGTTCTATTCCGATAGTGTGGATCTGTTGGGTCCACAATAATGCTCCAACAGTCTTCATCAGGAACGGGATTGCCGCAGCATTTGTGGTTGTCCACTGGAGTCAAACTGTAATTTCAAATAACGTAAAAAACATGCTAGACAAGAGAACTATTTTTGCTTGGTCCAATTTTTACTCGATAAAAACTTGTCTTACGTAATATCATGATCTAAAAACTGTCCGAACTGGGCTACCATATGAGTTACTTGAACTTCAAACGCGGAACCATTTCCCGAGTGCATTACCAACGAAATATCACGAACTTTCGGAAGCCCTTCATTGTCCACTCCTCCACGGGGATCATCGTTGCTGTTTGCATAAGCAGGAGGCAAAAGACGTGAGTTTGGAACGTAAGTAGCTCCCCAGTGAGGATGCTCTATGTTGTTGCATGTTCCGTTGATAGACCGGTATCTCAAGTTTTGGTCACATTTTAGGCTTGTTAATTGGCACTGTTCAGGTAACTCTTTTGAAAGTAGCTTAAATGCCAGAGTCCTGTCCAACTCATGACTATTCAAGAAAAATAAAAATATACATTAGGTCAATCGTTAAATCCGGATCCTGGAAATGGGGAGTGCGAAGACTTACTCGGCACTCAGGATGTCTAACGCATTCTTGAAAATGTGACTAATCCTTCCCATCTCGACTGTTTTTCTGGTGCTCTTTGGTCTTTCTCGAGTGCTTCGTTTTGACTGGGCTCCATTGATCATAGCCAGTTTCACTCGCTCATCGTAACGATGCGTCGCCTCCTACAAAAGGAATAAGTAACCGTATTAGCAAGGAGTGCTTTTGGGGCAACCGGTATCCAGAGATAACTATTTACAGGTTCACTATGCATCAAATGATCATTTTCTATTACCTGCAATGCTGATTTAATGAGCTCGCTAGTTTTAGCTTCGTCAACGTTTTCAAGGGATATGGACAAATGGAGTATGCAAAAAGATACAATTACAAACAGAAGTCTCTGCATTTTGAAACTATTTTGAGTCGACTATGGTTCAAGGTACAAATGTAAATTGCACAATCACAAAATTGTAATGTGCTTTGCCCGTCCATTACAGTTATATATACCTTGGAGTTTTGGTAGGTATAGGTTCGAAAAACGTAAGAGATAAGGGAAACTAATTGGTAAGATCCAGTCTTGAGAATGGATATTTCCTAAAGTGCCCGCTTCTATTGTTGTTTCAGTGAGCTGAAAAGTTTGACGTAGGTTTTGAAAAAGCATTTTGACGTGAAGAAACAGTTTCAAGTGGAAAATGATTAGAAGTTTGAATCTGAAGTTTACCCAGACAAGTTCATGCGTAAGTAAACCTAATTACTGATGTCATTCAATCCCTAAGATATCGACGGTGTGCCTGCGTGAAAACAACCGGGATTATGTACTCTGCTGCGGGTAGAGATGCACCCCTATCTTTTTTAAATGGAGCCGACGTGAATGGAAAACTTTAGTAGTAGTATGTACATTGATCATATCATTGAAAAAATAAGTAGCTACCATTTCGCTGACGTTTAATTGATAAGCGTTTGTTTTGTACATATTACATTTAGTTCGACAGCACGAAGTGAAGTGCAGGCTTAGATTGATCTGCTAACGTAATATGATTTTCAAGAGGGTATAATTGACTATATTTTTAATTCTCGCGTATGCATGTTCTCATCAAGAGACGAAATTGTATGCGACATTTATTAGACAAATTCTTCGCCTGAGTAGCCTTTCGAAGAGGGCAAAGGAGAAGAAACTTTGCTATGTACGGATTTTCCCTTTGAACTTCCTTTGCGATAAAATTTTTGACAGGCAGAATAATACAATCTAATTCCACTTATTTCCGGTCCTGGTAAACAAGTAAAAGGAAAACTTATGTTATGCAACCCAAGTAGTAATGAGTCGGTTTTATTGTCCAATGCAAGTGACTGATGAGTGCCACTATCTTGCATTTCTTTATCTGCCTCACTTCATTCATTCTTAATATGAACCGTATTCTTAGCCAATAAGTAATGCGTTAAGACCAAGGATTGAACTGAAATCTGAAATCAATGACTGATGGTTTTAACCAGAAGCTTGAACATTCATTTTTTACTTAAACGTATAGCTAGACTCATCATGAGCTTTGAGTACTCCGAAGAAAGGTCAACAAATTTTCGTTATCCTCACTTTACCCCGAAATTTTTTATATTACATAATTGCTAATTATTTGTCGAACTCTTATTTTTAGATAATAATCATGGACGGAGCCACGAAGTTACTTGCTTGTCTACTCTGCTTTTTGCTGACTGTCGGACCATTAAACGGTGCTCCCGATGCAACTACATACAAGCTCGTTTCCGGTTTACAACTTGACCGCGTCCCCAGCCCGTCTTCTCAATTTTACAAGGAATACGTTCCACTCGTGTATCAGTTTAGCATTCCAAGGTGGTCAAAGAACAATACGGTGATTTATGGAAGTCAAAACTGCAATGCATCAAATTACACGAAATTCTTTACAACATGTCCAGTCCTCTACTACCTGCCCGAAATGCAGGAACGCTTTTCCGAATATTTTATCAATAATCAACCACCTCGTCGCCAACTTAGATGATATAAGTGCAAAACCTGAGACCGCCCTGATCCCATTTGACTGTGAACTGATCAAACCACATTTCGATGATGTCTACGTTGATAAAGTGACTTTGGACGAGTACCTGGTTCGACTAAAGTCATGTTCATCCCTGGGCTCCCAAGAATTCATCAACGGAATTGCAAACTATGTCTACAACATGTCCGGTATTTACCTTGAGATGAGAAGAAACTTTTACNCGAGTTGATGCTGCCATTTGGGCAAACGCGATCAACGTCTTTAATTCGCTAATGTTTGCAAACTACATGCTAGAATCTAATAGATGGAAGACAGCAGTAATGGATTGTGAAGCAGGTCGAATACCATCGACAGTGTTACCCCCGTCGCTCCTCGGGGATACTCTGACAGATATGCTGGAAAACTTGTCGAGTCAGAGCCTTGTACCGACCGTGTCCACAGATTCGCTTGGGAATTATTACAAGTCGTCTTTGACAGATTGCACATTTACAAACGACACTTTTCTTGTCCGTATTCTCATTCCAGTGATACCTAAAAACGAGAAGTTTATGTTGGTGAAAGTTTCCTCGTTGCCGTTTTATTACAGTGACCCTGATACACAAGTCGACTACCAGTGTCAAATTGAAGAGGACGTTTTGCCCCATATAGGAGATAGGGGTGAGAACTATGCCTTGGTCGATCTGGTAAAAAACATTGCCTACGAGTCGGATTGTGTACCTGGCGAGTTCTGTCATATTCCAACTGCCCTTCATCCTAGAAAAATTTCGGCTTGTGTCACTGCCGCCTTCAAATGGGAACGGTATAAAACATCCGACGAGACTTTGTGGACGGATTTAGTTGAACAATGTCCAATGAAATGCTCACCAGTAAGCAAGTACAAAAAAGACCATTTCAAACAAGTCGGAACTTCTGAATACTTCTGGTTTTATGCTGGATTATCAAAAGACCCCGCAAGTGTGACGATAAACTGTACTTCCGCCAAAGCCGGGAGTCCGAAAACTTCTATTGTTCGTAGTAAAAATTTCCCTGTCAAATATGGCTCACAGTCTATGCAGATTACATGCAATTGTCAATTGAGCTATCAAACCGATGGGCAATCAAAGCTTTATGTCCCCAAACCTTGTAACGGAATAGTTGCATCTGGAAGCACTGCCAAGTTTGTGCGAAATATTGTAGCCCCTATTCACTGGTATGCCCCGGAAATTCTTCGTAGATCAAATGCCAAACAAGTCTGGAATGTCTCAGAGAAAGTTTTTAATGCCCCCGATTTGAGCCTAATAAAAAAGTCCACTGTGGGATGGAAATTAAATGGTCAAGTGGCTTCTTGGGAGAGCTCAGATACAGCTTCAACAAACTTCAGTACTGTTTTCTTGTTCCTGATTTGTGCAGTGTTGGCAGTGATTGTGCTAGGATTGACTTGGAGGGTTCACACCCTTATTGAACAGCTTCAGGGTATGGGACTGAATATCAGAGGACAAGGAACGTATAATGTTTCGACCAGTTCGGGGAATCTGGGAGGGGATCATCAGGTTTCATACAGAAACATGGGTTCATCAATTGATACAGACGGTTTGCTCATAAATGAGGACCACTAATTCTCCTAGAATATGTTTAGTACAACAAATCAAAAATTGCAAATTATCTATACTCGTATCCCGCAAAAATGATCGCCGGAAATAAAAGTTACACTATTTAAAGAAAACTATTATTCAGAATATTTACGAGGAAAAAAATGATCTTGAATTTTTCGCACATTTCATGAGACATTGACCATGATAAGAATCAGACAACATGTTACTGTGTCTATTTCGTTGCACAGATAGATAGGTAAGCAGCTTCAAAATCAGCATAGCATACTAGTAACGATCGTGAAAGATGTGTAAATGTACATGTTGGTCACTATAAGTAAGTACTCATTCGAATTCATAACGATAAATGTTACACTACCGAACTGTGCGCGTAAAAAACTACTATCCCGAACCATAATCTTCGAAGTCACACCTTTTTGTTACGTAAACGGGCAATCTACCTACACCTGTTCCTTCGTACAAATAAAGAAAGTAAAAGTTGAAGACTTGATAAGACAAGTTACGTTTGTTGAATATGTCACGAGTTGTTGTGATTGCAAGCTAACAGATTTTAAAAGACAACAGAAGAATCTTACTCTAATGTTATCTTTGTTATCAAAGTACACAATTTTAAGCGATTGTTAACACGAAAAAATGACTCATACACGAAAAATGTAAAATGTGACATGAAAGCTAATTTGGGACTTCCTCGATTTCATTTTCCAAGTTGTACCAATTGACCTCCCTGACTAGAATTCTTAAATATCAGGCATTACCAGAATTTCTAAAGATGCTGCATTAATTTACTTTTAAAAGGTTGTAGTACTGCTTTTGAGCATACATACCCGTCACCCGTCTCCTGACAATGACCATGAAACCTTTTCGAACTCATCGGTGCCCGTTGACTTCGAAATTTTATCGAAAGGGATCAACGTACTTGATTATTACGTATTGATATTTTATTAAATAACTGAACCAAAAACTTCTTAAATCATCTTCATCACATACCTGAATATCAACCTGAGCGAGCCATGAATCTGCCCAAATCAAGTTGGTGTGAAATGAAAACTTCGAAAAACGAGCTGGTTGATTGGATATTAATGACCCTATGCCGAAAAATTGCAATAATGATATACAGAAGATATCAATAAAATACAAATTCTGTTTACACCTTCATTATCATGTTCGCACTAGATGAAATTATAAAGATTTAAAAGAGGATGGTCTTTGTTGAGTTTTCCCACACTAATATTTCCTTTTACTTTCGGCTTAACTTTTAAGATACTATTTAATGTCAAAAGGACCTTGCTTTTTGTACGGTTTGATGATTTTTTATGCATTTTATTTTTTTGTAGTTCAAACTTGTAAGCATATCATGCTACATAAAATCCGCTAAACATTTCTCTTACTTTATATTTTTTAAATGCAGGATTTATATGAAACTAAGTTATATATTTGTACGTTTTTCCTTATTATGTAGGCACCTGAACACTTATGGATTAAGATTTTATGTTCTTTACGTACGCATTTGCATTTTTGCTCGTAAAATCGTTTGCTAGACTGTGTGTATGATTCATGTCTACGAAGACTGCTATTTTTACCTTCGGTCAACGTTAAAATCAAAAACCAATTAATTGAATCACACATTTAAAGTAACGAAATGACTGGTGCACTTAATGATGATGAGCTTCATTCAGGTCAGCTCAAGCCGGTTCTTGTCGTTAGGTCATTGTGAAAGTTTATACGAAGACTTGAACAGTACGAGAGCGAGAATACAATGAAAGCTGCCTAATGGCGTGTCATGAACATCGTGCCTTATCATGTACATCTGTATTTGTATCACCACAGTCAAAAATTACAAAAAAGAAGATGGTGAGTTGATCTCCCTTTCTTCAGTATACGCATAGGAAAGCGATACTTCCACGTTAATTTCATTTATGAATTTATTTTGCGCAAGGTAAGCAAGGTAAATAAAGTTTTCGTTGGCTTAAGCATCCATCATCCATTGCGACTATGTTATAATCTGCAAAGACGCGAATTCATATAGCAATGTACATAAAATCTACTGTTATGCGAGCTGTGTATCAATATTTTTTCTTTTTGAAATTTTTAGAATTTATTTTGCGCAAGGTAAGCAAGGTAAATAAAGTTTTCGTTGGCTTAAGCATCCATTGCGACTATGTTATAATCTGCAAAGACGCATATTCATATATAGCAATGTACGTAAAATCCACTGTTATGCGAGCTGCGTATCAATATTTTTTCTTTTTGAAATTTTTACTACGAAAATTATTACATATACTATGCGTGCATGAGATTTGTTTACTTTTGAACAACGAAAATGTAAGTTTGCCATGCACTATGCACCTTATCCCTTAAGTACCTTTACCTGATCCTTTCGAATGTAGAAAAAATAGAAAACACACAAACCATGTCTGACAATTTTTTTGTTCGAAATAATCTCGAACATTTTTTTACAGTCGCCACAGCCAAGTTTTTTCGTCAGAAGCACACTTCATTTGAAAATTGTCTGTGCGACGGGGACAAAGGATAAAGGGCGATAGCAAGCGAGGGTACCCTTTGATTTGCCAAACAGACCTGGACAAATTACAACATAGGAAAGTTGCGTAATAAATATTTTGAGTTGGTGAAGTGTAGTGGAAAATTTGCAAGATGGCAGTGATGAAAAGTGCCGTGATTTTACTGTCTTGTGTAGCTTTTGCTGCAGCCGGAAAGGCAGTTTTGTGCAACAAATATCCTCCTCTGATTGGGTTCGAAATCGATAAGGTGCTTTTTTTTGTGCTTGCTTTTAGGAGTTATTCGCATGCAAAAGTTAGGATGAAGTTATACTAGTATTATTGGCTGTTTACAGTACTTGGGAAGATGGTGGCAAATGGAAAAGACGCCGACTGTATCAGAACTTCCTGGAAAATGTTGGAGCTCGTTTTACTA
>VICI01003793.1:0-12336 GCA_019593645.1 Akabosia matsudoensis
AACATTTTTCTGGAACGAGGCTTTAGACGTGGGTGTGGAGTGACGACAGGAATAAAGGTGAAAGTAATAAAACTTGGAGAGCAAGGAGGATACCTCCTTTTCCCCTTCCTTTTGTTATGCGCTCAAGCGTTTAAAAAATTTACGCTCAATCTCAGGCATCAGAAAAAGTATACGTGCATGGAGAGAATAAATTTACAATTGATATGTGTGCCTGTGCACTAGGAAAACTTTGTGAACAGATTTTCATGGTTAAAAGTTCAGACGTCACAGAAGAAGAGGCTTAAAGTTACATTTCAATTATTTTTGAAGAGTGTATGACGCTACACGCTGCCTGAACTGACATTTTTTTTGGAAAGCATTCTCACGACTTCCTAGGAATGGAAAAAGAACGTATAATATTTTTGAAGATCTGAAGTAGAATTATGGAACCGCATGGAATGTTTTGAGGCAAACTGCTTGAATCTAGTCTACGTCCAACAGCCATTTGCAGCCGCTTTCAAGGACAAATTTCCTCGCTTTAAAGCCTTACTTGAGCAAATTTCGACTATTGCTAACTAAACTATATTGTGCTCGATGTTTAGCCGTTTATTGATTCCAATGCATGCAGCTAAGTGCAGTTGGTTGTAGTTTATTAAAAGATAGTTCCAATATTGGCGTGCTCGAAAATGCCTTCGTATTCAGTTTGTTTTTGTACACTGAGTATTCAGGGCTTGGATTAGGATATGTTTTAAGGGGTTTTGGTATTGTGCGTTGCTGACTGAGGCTTATACTGAGGCAATTATTAAGTAGCGTAAGCTGCTTTAAGAATTTGCTCATGTCCGTCCTTCCGTCTCTCGCCCCTTCTTAGTAAGCGTAGGCAATGGATAAATGCATTTAAATTGGTTTTCAGCTGCCCGACTGCATTTTTAGTGACAACTTGAGCAAGCTGTGTACGATTAACAAAAAATTTAGTTTCCGATTCGGATTTGGGATTTTCGTTTTTATCTTTATTTTGGACATAATTCGTCAGGTCTGTCGGACAGGAGCTTTTGCTCTGTTTGTTCATGGCTTACGCTACTTCGGTATTCCATTGTACCGGTTTGTTGTTTTGGTGAATTACTTTATTATGCTCTATGTTTCGTACAATAATCGTATGGCTTCTTTTTTATCTGCAATTTTGTAAAAGTATGGTGCTGAGCAAAATACATGAAGTATTTTTTCTCAACTTGGTGAAGATGTCGACGAATACATAGTACGTTGTTTAAAGTACGTTTTTTAAGAACACAAAATATTTTCAACATAAGTTTTGAATGAACCTTTCTTTAAACGTGACTAATAATCAAGTGATTAGGAGGTCGTTAATTATTTTAGGACACGAGACTTTCCCCGTTTCACCCCACTTATCTCAATCTCATATATATATAATATGGGATGTTTTTTTGAAGTTTTAGTTTCGCAAGTTTGAGTGACAATGGAAATTTTTCCTTCAGTAGCAAACCGAATATCCTTCCAGTAAAATCAGTATCCGTTGTCAATTGTGAAATTTTAATCCGATAGAACATTGCTGTCCTGCATTTACATTTTAAAAAAGGTTAAACGTGGGCACATGATTTTCTGACCATCATTCTCAGCCATTTGGACCAATAGAAAAGTTTAATACTATGATATACCGTGCACCGTTAGACGAAGATGGTATAGCAGCCAATATATGACCAATAAGTAGACCCAGACTTCATGAGTCGAAAGCAAACGCTTCGTGCTTCCATGACTTCGTGTCAAAAATCGATATGGGAAAGTAAATGTTCTAAACTAGAAAGATGATTTATTATTGCCAGTAATGGAGATTTTGAGGTAGAAATGTAACTTGGGAGCTTTCAGGAATACGCATGATATATTTATACTCCTTGCCTTTTAGACACTGTCAGTTGAATTCATTTGTCGATGACAATATCAAACTAAAGTAATAAACAAAAAAGTAACTTCAATTGTAGCATTCTCTTTTATTATACGAAGAAGCAGCGTCATTGTTTGCAGTATGAACAATGCACACAAAATGTTCTCACACGCTCCTGGTTCCAATGTGCTGTTGACTATATCTTGAGGCTCTGCTTTCACTCTTGCTTCAGTTGCACAGAAAACAGCGAGAGGGGACTACAAAAAATCATTATTTTAAGAATCCTCTGATTCCGTCATAGGCTCCACGAACACAGGAACGTGCCTGATTCTTTTTTTCTCAATTCAGGCAGATTTTTACACAATCAGATATGAAACTATCGAAAGCGGAAAGTAAACCTCTTGGCAAGAAACAAAACAAAAACTACTTCATTGATGTTCGCTACAATGCGCAATGCTATGTGCGCCTTTCCTCACCTTTGTAACCCCGGCGGAGCGGAACACAGAGAAAGCAATGAGACTATGTAAGAGTATCGGGCCCAACTCAATTCTTAATTGAACAACATGGGTATCGCAGAATGACACAATAGTCTAAAATGGGGTCTGA
Organism: Akabosia matsudoensis; assembly: GCA_019593645.1. Lineage (NCBI taxonomy): Eukaryota > Metazoa > Arthropoda > Collembola > Entomobryomorpha > Paronellidae > Akabosia > Akabosia matsudoensis. The sequence goes on from VICI01003793.1 coordinate 2,480, forward strand.
ATTTCGGATAAGAAAGTTGGGTAATATCCACAGGTTTAGGTTATTTTTTAAACCAAAATATTGTAAGCGTGAATCTTTGTATTGATCTTGGCTAATGGTCGTTTCGACATATCACACGTAGTTTTACGATTACGCATGCAAGAGATCTTTGGTTCCAGGTCTAAACCATTAAAACCTAAAGATTTGACAGATTTTAGGGCACCTTATTCCGCGACATGGCTGTATACAGTAGTACTAAACTACTGTAATGCAGATTCCAATAGATTCGGAATAATAAATTTCGGCACCCAAATGTTTTTTTATCTAAATCCGTCAGAGTTTTGATCCAGTGATGTTGACAAGAGTAGATCTACATAATATATGCATAATCTCTGTAGGACTGGAGATAAACAGTACGTTTTGTAGCCTCCTAACTTGTGACAACAACAATGCCTTGTTTATTTATATGAAAACCGCATTATAATTTCCGTCCTTAACTAGTTGTATTCACCATCTGGCTTTCTCCCATGCACGATGAAAGTTTCGTACTTGGTAATTTATTAATGTTTTCATTCTTCGTTTAATGTATTCACAAGTAGAAGTATGTCAGGATACAATGCAAACTTTATTGAAAACGAATGACTTTCTAGAACCAACATTTTCACTTTTTTCCTAATAACTTTTTTCATTTCAGCTCAGCAAGTTCGTAGCATGAACTTCATTACTAAAAAAATTCTATAAGCTTGAACTAATTGAACAGCTTGTTAGCGCTCACATCACATCGACAGAAGATTTGTGGCACCCCACGTGATTCCTGTTTTCAAGGCTTGACGGAGAATGTTATATAGGACAGGACACATATAGTCAGAATTAGAAATAAAATTTCATTTCCACATAAGAATACGCAATAGCTTGTGCAAGTATCATTGTTTACTTGCTCTACGTCTGAAGCTATACTTATAGCACAAAACAAGCTTCCGTTAGAATAGAATAAAATTATTCGCACAGTAATTTAACTATGAACGTTTAAACTTTATTCATGCCTAGGTTAGGTGATCACTGCCAGCAGGGACAGAATTTAAAAAAAAACTTCGTTTAAAAAAATCTGCAACTTTGACCTGAACAATTTTTTTGGAGCTGCATTCTGTTAGCCTGGTCATTGGGATGGATTTGGTCCGATGGATAGTCTAATTTTGAGTGATGAAATTTTATCATAAGAAATAGAATGAGAACATTTGCGATAACATTGTATTGTTTGCGTTTTCACAATAATTTATAGCTATGTAAAAGTGCAGTATTTCCTATCTATTAATTTAAATAAAAATAATGTTCTCTGAATGGAAAATACATTTCAGCAGGGTACGCCATGTTTTCATAACTTTAAGACGTTCCGTTAAAACTTTCAAGTCCATCCAAAACTTTAGCTGTCAAACTTAGCAATATGTACTTGTGCTTATGACGATAGTCTCAAAATATAGCTAAACGAGTAAAGATCATCATAACTAAACATTTTCTCTCCGTTTGAGCCTTCATATAACCAAACATCATCAGCAGATATGATAAGCCTTTTCTTACAGCAGGGAAAATCATGATTTTGAAACATTCATGAAAAGTTTCCTAATTGTTTAACTTTTTCACGTGGATTGGATATGAAGGGCTGTTAGTAGTGGGAGAAAGCAATGTTGTTTTGTTCTTGATATATTCATGAGAGAGTGCTTTATAGACAACGCTTTTTGTCTTCTGGCTTGTTGTAAAAACTGTCGGAAATATTACTTCATTATTTCGCATTTTCTTCCGTAAAACTTGCATCTCCCTTGCAGGAACATAGATTTTTCACAAGCAATCCAAGTCAGAGTTAAGTAAAAGTTGACGATTATAAATAATTTAAATGCATACATAAAACAATAAAAGACAAGGTCTGAGACTAAACTACCCCCATGTGGCAAACCAATTATCTTGACAATACATGGCATCGTTCTAGAATATACAATAGACTATCTGCATTCAGCCATGCTTACAATAAAAGATACAACTCATAATTTTTGTGATAGTCTTTTTCGTCGCAATATCCCGCTTGTTCTACATCTTTAAAATGGAGGAATAATATACCCTAGCTATTATCTTATTGTTAAGTTCCAATAGATATGGGGGTAACCAAATTCTATAACCATTGTTCTGAATATTTTCGCAGCACTAAATCCTGAGAAAATTACTACAAAAACTTTCTATTGTGAATAGGTACAAAATAGAGAAAATTTATAGGTATTTACATCTTTTTACAAAACTTCATCAGAACAGCTTTCTATGCTGCATATGGGGCCAGTTTATATCATCTACATCTTTTGTTATTGTGCATTTCCCGGAATCTGGTAATTTTAATCTGAAATATTATGTTCCTTCAAAGTATGCGTTCATTTCCTTTCCCAGAAACTATAATTTCTACTATCACAAACTGGATCAGTCCCTCGTCTGGATTTTCATGTGCACTGCATTGTTGGGGAAGGAAATGTGCTCAGAGACTGGTGTTTGGTAGTTTGGGGTTCTTTTGAAACCATTGAAACGTATCAAAATCATAATCTACACTGTTTTATGAGTGTGATATGAAATGTCATTCTGTACGAAAGTTTTTTCTTTTTTTGATGCCAACCGATATGCGCAAGAATATTTGACAAAAATATTCTAACTGTGCTTACTGTTTGCTCAGTTAAGCAATAATAAACGAACAGCTTTTGCGAAAAAAAAATCCCTAAAAGTGATAATATTCGTCACCTTGAAAACCGTGTGTTACAATGGAGCTTGATGAGCGCACCGGGTGAGAAAGCGCTGAATTTGGTTTTTGAATTCGCTGTAATGTAATCTGACTGTAAAGGTTGAGGTCTGCTTCAACATGACTACTATCAGTTCAGCAGAAAACAGACCTTTTTTGTACTACTTAATACTTCCTCTCCAGAAGTTTATTTTTCCGCTTAAACTTTTTCCTCTGCTCCAGCAACTACAAAGAGCTGTTCGCAAATAGCTATCGAATATCGAATAGAATGCAGAATTAATCAGGCGAGACATTTATTTCGCACCAGTACTTTGTAAAGAGGAACAAGTAGGATTCAATTCTCTAGTAGGTATGAGTAAATTGAATCATTAGCATGCTGAAACGCGCAGCATGTATTTCGAGAGAAAATTCCGCGGTTTTCTATTTAGCGAAGGTTACGAAGCTCACTAAATCCGTGTTGAAAAAATGCAAAGCTTTATTCATTATTGTGCAATGCTCATACTGTTAGAAACGTAGTTTTTTTTTGCTAGGGAGGAAAATTCTCTTGAGAGCTAATCATTTAAATTGTTAGACATGTACACTTAAAACCGATTGTCGATCTCACATACACCTACCTGAAATATGCTACGTACATAACGACGAGGGCTTTGAACGACTACTGTTTATGGCCTATTCTTGGAGATATTACTAGCAAACTGAAGAAGGTGGAGCCTAATCCTATTTCATCGAAAGAAGCACCATTGATTAAGCTCCACCCGCACAGCGCACCGGTTGCCATAACAAACAGTAAATCTAAATTTGCATCTTGTCATGCTTTTGTTCACCAGTTTTTAATTAAATGGCTAAACTATTGTTACTTAACTTCACGCAAAATGTCGTTTCGCGAAACAGGCCTGGTGCTTGCGGTACCCAAAGAGCCCCTCATTTAAATTTCTCGAATCAAATTGTTGCACTCCCGTTGCCATGAAAGCGAGCTATTTTTCTCCTGCGCACTTCAATTAAAATTTACCTTTAGCCTACGGATACTTTAAAACATTTTTGCTGTAATAAAAAGATAATATCAGTTAAGTCATAATTCCATGGATACAACTATCAAAAGGGAAACAATAGCAGTCTTGGACATTTATTAGAATATCGTTTTATGAGACTGAAACACATCATTGTGCATTATTCAGCGATGTGCACATGTGGTAAAAAGTAATGCGTTTTTTATTAAAAGACGATATAAAAGCAGCGGCTCCATAGAAAACATTATGTGGCACTTCGACTCTTATACTAAAAGTGAATGGATTTTAGCTTTAAGACATTACGGCATTTTCTTGGTTAGCATTTTTCGGTTCCAGGGCAACTAACAACAAAGAATAGATCCATTCAGTTAATGAAGCATTTTGGAATAAGAGATGAAGATAATGGGAAGCACTTTAATTTGGCCACTCAACAAAAAATATCTTCTCATGGGTTTCGTAGATAGTTGCAAAGCTGGGATAAGAACAATGCCTGGATAAAACGATAAAGAGAAAATTTCCGACATTTTTCATTGCTTGAAGCAGGTGTCTTCCGAGTATGCCTACAGTAAACTTTTTAATCTCGAAAATCTATCTCTTCTGCTGCAGCTGTACTGGTCGACTTGATTTTGTCTACCTCGACGGGCTTCATGTACGTAAGAAGACTAGTCGATAGGTGTACGCCTTTTTTTGCGATGGATGCATTGTTTTTTCGTCTTCAAACTTTCAATATTATACTTATTAAAACTTTTGTGCCTTTTTGATGTAAAGCAAGTTTTATAATGATTGTTATCACGGTAGTGTGCATTTTATGGAGCTGAGTCCAAAAAAATATGCCATATTATTGAAGTTGCTCTAATTATTTCTAGGCTTACTTTGCAAATTTTTCACACTCCTGTTAAGTTTAACTCTTTAAAAGTCAAGGAATAAAGTTATCTGAAGGATTCCCCAAGCCCTTCTCGTTTCTTTTCGACAAGTTAGCTTTCATCCAAGACTGTTGTCGTGAGAACGAAAACACTTCAAGGGTTTTAATGACAATAGCTCGATACATAGATCCAAGTGGAGTCCCACTCCAGTTATACCTACTGAGGAAGAAAACGATGAGCTCTAGGACAAATCCCATTATTATGACGATCAGGGAAAGTGAGAAGTTTTCTACAAGACGTTGTAAGCCCTCCTGTTGCGCTTCGTAGCTGTCCACATCCTCATTTTCAGTTTCAAACAGAGAAATCCCATTATCATTATCACCATCGCTGTCATCATCCTCTCCCACAGTGGGAATGGACATGCTAAAATTCTTCATCCAGAGCTGGTAGACTCCTGACTCGACTAGTGCGAGTGTCCACAAAGCCAGTTCATTTTCCCAAAGGAAGTCCCGATTGTGGGCGATCGTTACCCAATCTGTTATCCCAAGGTCGGCCACCGTTTTGATTTTTAATGACCTCCGAAGTTGTACTGGCAATGATGGCATTACGAGTTCCATGTACTCCTCAAACGCTACACAGATATATCTTTCTCAAGAGAGTAGTTGAGAGACACAAGAGCTCGGCTCGAAAAAATATGGAAGGTTAATGCTAGTTTTATCCAATTCCGATGTTCGAGCATTTTGAAAGGGGAGAACACGAGCAAGCTCATCATTCTGCTCTAATCTGCCTCCTGTCCAGAGAAGACCTTTTCCATCTTTGTAGTTTGGGTTCAACTGGAATATTGATTGGATTTCCTTTGCTTTCACTTGTGCAGTCAGGTCTGTAGCTATTGTCAACCGAATCGCTCCCATGTACAAAGTGCCAGCCATATTTACCAAGAAAATGACAAGACCTAAACATTTTGCAATTTCTTTTGATGGCGGAAACATGTCTTGGGAGTAAAAGATTCCATTCAAGTACATCACCCAATTCCACTGTACCAGCCAAAGAGGAGATTCACTTGTACGGCATCCTTGTCTTTGTGATGGAGGTAACCAACGTTTCGTTCCAAGTACTAATGCAGCAACTACTGTGATTGAAATAGTTACTACAAGTAAAGAGCCTTCAATTTCTTTAAATATAATCTGCCATTTCGAGTGTGGAGTTTGAATTTTCGTCAACATGGCGAGTTGTTGCTCAGAGTAGGGAAACGTAAAGCCGATTTTCTCGTAACGGTCACTGTAAAGCGGAGAATATTCTAACCCCACAGTGAATTGCCCACCGGCCTCAAGTTCTTCTACGTAGTCTCTGTAACCTGGCTTCTTGTATCCATTTAGCCATGCAAACAATGTTATATTATAGGTAAAAGAAAATGATCTCTGAAACTCCGCATATAATCGATACTTGGGTGTAATTTGGCGCATTAGAAGCTGAATTCGTTCTATTGAAGCAGGTGTCCTATTGCGAGTAACACGCTTAACGAAATTAAGTCGGTAGCCCCAGGCTCTAAAATTTGGAAAGAGGTTTATAGAAAAGGTGAGCTTGTTTCGACCAGTATTACCGTTCACTGATTCTATCAGTACCGGCCTTCGTCTTTCTCTCGAGGTAATGCAGGATGAACAAAAACTTTGAAGGAGAAGGCGTCCTTCATTCTCTCTCGATAGAACACAAACCAGTTCTAACTTATTGCGGAACATGGACCATTCCTGAAAGTGGAGGTTAGACGGAGAGTTCAGATTTATGATGAGAAAGTAGCTATACGACATCCAAGCTCGATTTCCGATAGCCGTTCTGAAAAAATGCTGAATTTGCGAGGGCAGGCTACCTTGTTGGTCCTCATCTTCATTACGAGTATGAGTATGAGGCGCAATAATCACGAAAAAGTAGCACAAGTTTGAGTGTTTCAGACGTAAGAAGAGGGACTGGAGAGAGCTGATGACTTTAAGAGAACCTCCGCTTCCTTCCAATTGCAAACGTAGCAAGGGTCGAGTGGATTTCCACAAGCTAGAAATAGCTTCACTTAAATCCTCATATTTCCACTTGTCCTCTACAACAGTATCAGTGGAATTGGTCCACTGAACTGGTAAAAGGATCGGTATACATGGCTCAGGAGACACACTTTGGTAAACTGTTTGTACTACTTGCATTACTGCGTCACCTCGCCAGCCGTGAAATCGACTTGAAACCTGGCCATGGGGGGGATTTTGATGACAGTAATTCCTCCTCTGTGGAATTCTCTGTGGGGACGCTCTCCACTGTGTGGGTGTACGTACATGTTCTGTTTTGCTGATGCCGCCGTTTTCAGTCTTGACAAGACAGCAGTTGGTGAAAACAACAAGTAGCAGATTGCTTACTTTCATTCCATTCAAGATACTGGTAGCTACACATGGACTAGTAGGAACTAACAGCTTGACCGCTTGATTGATCACGGGGTAAACAAGAAATGTTTTTCTAGACCAAATTTTTTCGTCTCACTGTGCTAGATAAGATAGTGTTTTCACCAAGATTCTTAAAAAAACAACAGCCTGTGCAGATTTACGCAACAAACATCAATCACGAAAACCGTCTACAATAAACAAGTAAGGGAGCCTTGTGAATGAAGAGAAAATATGTGTGTGACCTGACACTTGTCACTGCGTGTCTTCTCGTGCAAATAAATTAAACATTAAATATTCATGATGGTTTTAATGAAACGGAAGAGGGAGTTCCATTATTTTATTTTATCTACCTTATTTAAAGTGTAAAAATGGGCCCCGTGGACGTACTCTAAAGTATCTAACTCGAACGAAGGCTGTTAAAACTGGTTCGCAAAGTTTACCAGCATTCCTTCGCGTGCAGTCGAGTTCATTCTGAATTCATACGTCCGAGGTAATAAAACTAATGAAGAAGTTGTTCAATTAAAGGCATGTCCTGTTCACTCGATGCAACTATGTTTCCGAGGTTTTCTACTCTCAGCCTTTTCGGAGTTGTGTTTTTTACAGAAGAAGGATCAAAAGTACTCGCCAACAAGCGGCTAGTCAACTTTTTTGTGTCCAGTGAAAGGAGTGCTCGCCCTTTCTCTACAAAAGCGCAGCTCCCATTCCGTACAAAGGAATGAATGACATGTTTATACAATGAAATGCTCATGCATAGAAAGCTAATGACTTCCAGTTGGCAAGATAGTTAAATATGGAGAATTAAATGTTTTCATCTGCTAAGTCATTTCTCTGTTACTTTGCTCTTGAAGAGATGAAATTCTTTGTCTAACATCCAAATAATAAACTCATCAAATGACCGCCACAAACGAGTTTAACTTCGTTTTTAAAATGAGCTTGCATGGGCCAAATAAGCTTAAATTCAAATATGCACATACAACATAACATCTTTAACCAATGGTTTTTTATTACGTTCGCTACTGGTAATCATTTCCTATTTTGTAATTTTACAGACTCGGATTTTTGCGGTTTTTCGTCACGTCGCATATTTACACTGCTCGTACTGGTGTTCACTGAATCACTTTTTATCTCGTTTGGAAAACCCTTGGCGTCTTTTCCTGGTCTCTTGCACGTTTGGTAACATGTACTCTTGAACCATAATTAACTACTCGACGAAGATGCCATCAGCTTTAACTTAAAACCATTTTCCTCCGTAAAATTCTACCCAATTCCCTTGACAATTACGAAGCGATTTTATCGATAAAGGCATTGAACCTAGGACTACGTTTCCTGCGATTCCTCACAGCACTAATTGGATTTCAGAGATATAGTATAGTGTTACATTTCTATTCTCTAGTGGCGTTTGGAGAATATGGCGCAATGCAGTACTACGAAGCTCCCTGGTGTCTTTCGTCATCCTCGCCGATCAATTCAGATTCAATGAATAGATGACAAATAACAGTGTTACTGAGCCACAGATCTAATGTTTGCATGAAACAAATACATCAGAAGGGAATATTCAAGTTAACCAATTCGGAATTGTCTATGCTTGCACTTGTACCACTGATTTATGGGGAAACGACGAAGTACTACAATATTCTTCCTTGCTAATACGTAATACCAAATTCTAAAACATTTTTTATGAGAAAACAACAACTCTTTTATATCCTAGATGAAAATTATATCAGTTTAAAAAAATAAGCCTCTCCGAAGAATATAAAGAAGCAGAGTCATTCATATACATATTATATTACGGTGAAACACCTAATTGTTGATTGTAGCCCGCGTGGTAACGAACAAAATTTAGCTAAGACGCAGCTATATTACAGGACCGGAGTATAATAGACTATAATAATATGAGACTATAATGGGAGGGAGACAAAAAGAATCCTATGGAACGAAAGCGAAAGGCAATTTTTTAAAACGGAACTGTGAACCTTATTTGATAACTAGGACAATAGGGGCCTGTACAATTGGAGCACATGCTATACTTTGCTAAATTCTCCTAAAGAGGGAAGATTTAACAAAGGAAAAGGAGTTACATCACGAGCTATGCTCAAATTATGCACGTGCTTTACTGTATGAATTTGTACCATCCTTTAGTTATTGTTACTGCCTTTACCGATTTGTTGCATATTTTAATGTAATACAGTATTTTGCCATTCAGATTTCGTCTAAATATCTGTGTAATTAAAATAGGTTTAATTTTATTGTATGGGTCTTTTAACAAACAAGGGTTTCCTATCCCCCTGTTATCGGCATCCGTTTACGTATTCATACGGAAATTGAACTGTAAAGAAAAAAGGTACGTGCGAAAGATACTTTTTTAAATCTAGAAAACATTTCGAAATACAAGCTTGGATGATAGTTACAATATGTGTGCAAACTTTTACGTCAAGGTTTTTTGAGGTTATTAATAATAGGTAAAGGTAACAATATCACCTGTGCGAGTTTCAAGTTGCATTCAGCAGTTGGCTCTACTAGATTACCCAAGCATAGCATTAGCTTTCATAATCGTATTCTCCAGACCACAACACTACTGCAAGCTTCCTGTAGGCCGTGTGATGCTTGCATGCAAAGTAGTGCACAAAGTGTAAACAATACCAAAGACATCAAACACCATATTAACGAAACAATCTACCAAACTTGAAACAAAGCAAACTTTCATCTGTTGCACGATATACAAATTATAGGTGAAAGCAATAAGGTGCATATAACTAGTTCACCTCCTTTCCCTGACAGTTTTACTAGGGAGGAAGGGAGTTTCCAGTTTCCAGCCTCCCTAAAT